>JAPYZB010004938.1:0-17584 GCA_030522745.1 Eupelmus kiefferi | reverse complement strand
ATATACACCCGATTTCCCATAAACCAGGCTCGCATATATACAGCATCGCATAAAAGTCAATCTCAAGTATCTCACGGCCGCGCTCATCTCGCGGAGAAAAGCATGCGAAAACGCGCGCCTGGAGCTGTGCACGTGTATATATAAAGGGGAGCATGAGGAGGCTATCCTCCTACTAAGCCGAGGCATCGATCTATGCCGCGCCGAGGCGATATAATCGATCGCCCGCCGTCACGGTCAGCTTTCCGTTCACGGCCGGCTCTGTTTCGATGCGCCGGTAATCGCGAGGCTGCGTGGCTTGTCTATAAAGAGGGGAAAGGGAAAATACTTTGACGTGGTGTGATGGCAGGTTGGGCTCTTTTTTGGATTTGTGGTGGCACCTGCTGCGTTACGCGTCGTAGATGATGGGTTACGAAATTTCGAATGGGTTCGTCTTTGTGGAGGTGGTGCTTTTTCTAACGGATGACTCGTTAAGTGTGGGTTGTTTCAGAAAAATTAGTTTTTGAGGAATTTCAATTCGGTAATGTAAATATAATTTATATCATTCGGATGAAATGGTATTACTCTGTAAACCAAAAAAAGCCTTATGTATAATAAAAAATGAAATAAAAACCCTATCTATAACTATACACAAGCACCTTACAAAATCGTACATCATTAATTCAATCATCCTTCCACAAACGACAATGACGAATCTCCCCGAGCAAATAGAAATTTTGGTAAAAGTATACACACGCTTCCGATCATTATCACATCACCAACGCGCTTTTTGCCCACATCCTCAGCGTAGAAAGCCATCGTACGATACAATCCACGATGCTTAGGTGGCCGACAAGGCTGCTTCTTCTTCGTCTTCGCACGACCTTAATTTTTTATTTCGCGTCTCATCGGCGTCTAAGCCATTGTGCTCGCGTTAATCCACCGGCGCGCGCTTTCACGCGATTTTGAATGCTTCTCTCTCGTAATTTTCTCTTATTTACATAGACTTTCAAAAAATTCGATTGATCAATCGCTGGCTGCTGCGCGAATCCTTTTCGGGTGATTTTCGTCGATTTGACTTTGGCTCGCTGTTATGCGATCATCTTCGGTTTCGGGAGCCGTGTGAAAGTGTTATTATACACTCCATACTGTCTGAGATCTGCTGCCATACAAAAAAAATTGATGAGCCTTTTGTTGTTTAAAAAGTAGGCTATCTCCGAAATCTGCGCTCTCCTGGGGCACAGATACTTTATTACAATGGAAAGTTTCACGTTCACGAGGAATATAAGAATAAATAAAAATAAACGAGACTCGTTTTCGATTTCTAAATATCGTAAACGCAAAACGCCGCGATAAATTAGAAATCCCCAGTTGCTTCAAGCCGTTTCGATTAGGCTCATTGTAATAAGCATCCAGCGAGCGTAATGCAGCGACTCTCGATTTCTCCGAGAGCCAGATTTATGTCATATCTCGCATAATGCTACGTAGAAGCCAGCCTTTCCCTCTCCACTCGGCCGCACAATGCAGCGATCCAAAGAGCCAGAGGCGCGCGCCAGATGCGCAGTTAATTCGCGGTACCATTGTGCTAAGCGCTATAGCTTTAAGTAATGCAGCGCGCGATCGGTAAGTTATATATATAGGCATGCATGAGCGAAGAGATGGTAAGAGTGCAATGGCTCATGAGAAAAACACTTTCATTTGAGTATGTGCGTGCGTTTAAGAGGGGAGGGAAGGTTTCTCCTTTGGGTTTGTGATGCTGGGGTTCTGTGACATTTGAGACGGCGCGAATCAAAAATTATATTCGCTCGGTACTTTCTCGGGCTGTTGGAGCTCAGGTTTGTCATGTTACTGGTTACGTTGATGGAGTGCGTGCGGGAATGACACTTGACAGTCATCAGAACGTTTGCGAATCTGACCAATGCAATTAATTTCATTTAGCTTTAGGATGCTGAATGTACTTGCGTTAATGATACGGAAAATGATTATTATTATTTCTGAAAATTGATGCATTATTTATTTTTAAATGCAATGTCATCTTTATATTAATCTTGCGCAGTATGAATTCGAAATTACACATGTAGTAAAAACACTTAATCTATCTACCTGGCTTCGGTGTTAATACTCCTACGATGCGACACTCAATTTCATAAATCAAGTTAAAATAGTTCCCTCAAAAGCTATATAAATCTAAACCATCTTCATACATGGTCCCATCATTTTTCAGCTCTCTGAATCAGAAAAACCTAATGACCACCAATAAATCCGCCAAACTCCTATACAAGCCCCGCAAAACGCTATTACCGATGATTCAGCCAATCCATATCTAATGTCACTCGCCAGCTCATTGTCCAAGGCCGAACTCTCCCCCCGCGAGTTCAACAACCTCTTCAAACATCTCTCTCGCAAATTCCCTGAATCCGCATCCCAAGATTCTCAGGAGCAAAAGGTCAATGACGCCACGGACACACTCATCCCATCCGTCTCTTAACACGCGACTTGAAATTGCGATCTGAACGGTGTATTGAGTGACAAGAAACTCGCCGCCGGCCCGAAGGTACACAGTCCTCGCATTTTTCTAGCGTCTGCGCCCTTTTTTTTCGCCTCGATTGCATGACTGGCGGATTCTCGCGGCAGCGGCGGCGAATCGTAATTACACCTCCGCGGCAAGAACGGCCGGCTGCGCCTCTTTTTTCGGCTCGTGTATACTTACGGGGAGACGAGAAGGGAAAAAAAGAACGTTAAGAGCGCCGGAGTGGCGCGCGCTTCGAGCTTTTTCAGCGAGAGATGTTTAAGCGGTTTACACAGGAGAGCTTTTCTTGCGAGCGAGGATGAGGCGAGGATCGGTGGGTAAGTGTAGTAGCGAAAAGCGAGCGTGTTGAGTGTGTGTACGCACGCA
Source organism: Eupelmus kiefferi (assembly GCA_030522745.1). Classification (NCBI taxonomy): domain Eukaryota; kingdom Metazoa; phylum Arthropoda; class Insecta; order Hymenoptera; family Eupelmidae; genus Eupelmus; species Eupelmus kiefferi. The sequence goes on along the minus strand of JAPYZB010004938.1, from coordinate 14,712 downwards.
GTCGAGAGTTTGATACAAGTGAAAGTTGGAGGAAAATAAAGGCGAGATAGCGAGGCTTTTTTTTACATTTTATAATCAAGGACAGACGAAAAAAAGTAGTTCAAAGCCAGCGGAGCATTTCAAAGGTGTAGTGGGGGAGGAATAAAATTTTCAGACGGTTCACACGAAAGTGATGATGCCGGCTCTCGTAGAAAGTAGTGCGCGCTGTGTAGTAACGAGCCGCTAAACTCGTAAAAATAATTGTCGTCTATTAACGTACCGACGGTGTGAACGCACGTTTCATTGCCGGGGAAAACGCGAGCAGGTTTTAATTAGACGCTTTTCAGTAGCGGCGGACGTTTTTTGCGGGAGATCAAATTATTTTACACCCTTTGGGTATGTGTAAGAGCGAGCGCGTGGCTAGATGAGCGTTTTCTTTAGGAGAGGTGTATAAATATTTATTGGGATGTGCTGGTTTCATGGTTTCGATAAACGCTTTGGAAACTACTTGGGCTTTCACTGGTTTTCTTTTGCAGAGGCGTAAAAGAGAATCGACTGAGATTGTTGATAAAAGGAATTTATTCTAAATGGGGAATTTTAAATTTTATAAAAAACTTGTGCGTGTCTATTGATTGTAGTAGCTGATTTAATGTAGTATTAAAGGTAGTTTCATGATTTTGAATAAAAATATGAATTAATCTTAAATTTAAATATACTAGAAATCTCTAACTTTTTAATAGTTTAACAAACAATAAGATTGACGATAAAATAATTAATATAATAATTACTGAAATATTCTGTATTCAACATAGTATTTTATAAGATGCTCGATTGTAGCTTTTAATATTTATTATTTTTTAAATATAATTTAAATATATCGCCAAAGCTACATTATAATTAATTTTTAATCACGCAATAACTACAGACGTATAGCTTACTAAACCTAAACCTGAAAATAATACTTATAACTGTAATTCATACTTTTTAACTCGATCATCGTTTTGTTAGTATTAGTTCTTCAAGCCAATGAATTCGCGAATCGAAATCAGATAAGCTACCTAATTCAAACATCAAGTTCAAACTCCCATCAAGGCGGTTTTGCACAGGTAGCAGCATTAACCACAAAAGAGCGGCATGGCTCTTTGAAAATGCCTATTGTTACCGTTTTAATCACTTCCTTATTGACTAAAGCTACGTTAAGAAGACACACCATTCAATAATATTTTGACATCTATACCCATTATCCTAAATCTACAAGATAGTAGATTACTTGGGACTCGCTTCTAAATGAGTGACAGGGTCGTCGTCTATATGTAAACTACCGGCTTATCTCATCTCTTGCATAAGATATTGATCTAGTTTTGATTAGCATTTCTATTCCATTAGTAAAGACAACTCAACTATCTTTTTCTACTGCATACTAAATTACCAAGAAAAACAAATACATTCTAACAATGAACAATAAAAAAAACTATTTAAACAACACCAGCCATCATACAAACCCCAATGTTACACTCACACATACAGACACTCAAAAAGCCACCTAGACCACGCTCGAGAATCCATCCGCGAAAAGCAGCTCCCCAATCCTTTCGCCGAAACCATAAACTCCTCTCCCAGCGCATTCTCTCTCCTAAGCCTATACGAACTCCAGAGCGCGCAGAAAGTCTCGTATTATGCTGTGTGCCGGGCGCGTCGGACTTTCGACGTTCTCTGTCCCTCTCCTCCCAGCCGTCTTGCTTGGCGAATCGCGCATAATGCTATCATTGTCCAACATTTCGATTCATCTGCGCGCAGTTCCGCGGCGAGAGTCTTTTCTCCTAGCTCATCTCTCTTTCTCCTGCGGGCCGATCTAGGTCGCTCACGATATTACGCTCACCTTCGCTCCTCACCGCCAGAGAGCTCAGAGAGCGACGGAAGGTCGTTTCACTCTGGGTGTATATATATATACGTACTATACGTTTGGAAAAACTGTTCCATTGTCTTTGCAGGGGCATTGAGGGAGGACGACGGCTTGACGATGCGGCTTTAAGGAGGCTCCGCGCGACGGGCCCTTGAAAATTATATTACGCGCCGGGGGGACTTACATCATTGGCTTATTCTCAGATGCCTTTGTTTACCTTTCGTTTTTCCTCCGGCGAGTGGTCAATGCTCATTCGGGTTAATTGCACTGTGCTAATGCATAGTGCAGCCTAGTGGAATGATTTTTTTCTACTTTAAAGAGTATATATATGGAGATGCGTTTGGGAGTTGCGTCGGAAATTTTTAATCGATTTAAGACGAGCGGCGAGCCGAAATTATATCATCAGTCGGCGTGGAAGTTCTTTAAAAAAAAACATCTTAAATTATTACTGAGTAACCGGTTCATCACGGTCGAAACGATGATGTACACGCATAACTCAGACCTCGCGCGCTTACGTTTATAGAGCGGGTTTCACTTTCCTGAAGTATTTTTTTTTCAGGTTTCGGCCGGCTATTGCGACAGCGGAGATGCACCTGCGGTCGTTTTTTCTTTCCGAAGCGCGCGGAGAAAGAAACCGAGGGAATGCCCCAGCGGCGAAAGTTATATCACGCTCCGTGGACCTCGCCACGCTGTGTACGCATAGCCGCGCGCGTATATGTATGTATCAAACTTTTTAATTCGTACAACTCTTTGCTAATTACTCCACATGACTGGGAGCCAGAGCCGCGTGTAGGCGCGATCGCGATTAAAAAGTTTAGGCGTTCTCTGTTTACTTTCCATCGGCTAGCTCTTATTCAGCGCGAATCTCAGATAGACTCGAGAATTTTCCTTACTTTCTTAGAAATCATCGGTATAAAATAACGCGTAAAATCCTGCGAGGCCGGAAAATTGAAAGTTAAACCCACATCGAGCGCGCGATTGAAAATCAGCCCCGCCAGCCCTGCAATCTCGCCGGCTTAAAGCAATCAATGCAAGCTCATAATGGCCCTTAATTCAATTGCCCCGGCGGAGGATAATAGCTCTGAGCTTGGCATCTCCGAAGTATTAATACAAGAGCAAAAGAAGCCAGGCGCTCGGTGAACGTGACCTTGGATATTCCAGCCAGAGAGCAGAGGGGGGAGTCGCCTCTCTCATCCGGATCTCAGGCATTTCGTTTTTAAATGCCTCGTTATTTCGTGACTGTACCGCCGGCGAGCGCAGAGCTGCATTACGGCGAGCCGCTGTTCTCTAAATTACCGCCATTACTCAGTGCCAATTTGTTAATGCGCCGAATTAGAAAGTACAGCGCGCGCGGGGGAGATGTGCGAGTATATGGGTATGGGTGAATGTGTATACTTACAGGTAGGTGATAGCGGTGGTATCTGCGCCGCCTGTGTAGTGCTGTGCCTCGCTATTGTCATCTGGAATTCACAGAAAAGAGGCCGGTTAAGTTGGTTGGAAGGTTTAGGTTGTATACGGAGGTAGGTACTTAAGAGTACGTATATAGTCTCGTTAATTTAGAGTCTTTCTCAACTTTTGTATTTTAGTGCGCTGGAGCAATTTTCTGTGGACTGAAAATTGACAGGATGTGAGGGTAGGTATTAAGACGGATCTCTTTTGTGCGAATGTTTTGCGAATGTTTTCTGACTGTGTTATGGTATCGTTATTACGTTAAGTTTAACGTAATATATTAATGTATATAAAAAACTGTATAATTATATCTGTTTTGTGTCAAGTTTAGAAGTGAAAGTTAAAATAATAATTATAATGTGTAATCGATATTGCAAAAGTGTGCAATTTCGTATTTCTATTTTGGTGAACATAGTAATTTATTGAAAATCATGCAGCGCGATGGGACAATCATATGTTATTATGAATGCAGTCAAGTGTATTCTAATAGATGTAAAAATATTTAGAGTATCTAAAAATACCTCTTTTGCAATGGTGACGAGATACACACTATTTATTCGTAAATTGTAAAGTTGTTAACAATTAATTAAAATTATTTTTCCAATGTCATAGTAGTTAATTTACAAGTATGAATAAAGATTTTTAAGATTAATTGTAAAATTTATTTAACAATACAATTTCGGATTCTGGAGCATGCAATAATTATTATTCATGTAGAGTATTATATTTTTAGAACATATACAATTTCTAAAATAAGAATAGTGTATACTTTATCTAAACTGTTTGTGTTTTGTAAAATAAAATTTCTCTACAAGTTCCATTTGACTCGACAAATAAAATACTTCTACCTAATTAAACTGACAACCACTTAACATTATACAAATTACTTCTCAAACCATACAGAAAGAATACAAAAAACACTTCAAGCAATAAAACACAAAAACACGTGCACGCCAAACCGAACCCGCGAAGTTTCATTTCCATCTTTGACAATGGCAATGAAGTCGAGCCCCGCTGCGCTACTCGTCCTCCTTCGCCTCCTCTATCCCATACAGAAAAGAGCTCAGCGCGTGCAGATAGAACCGACTCGATATACACACAAACAGCCCGACTGGCTCCAAAGGTGTGTCACGTACATAAGAATGAACTGCAACGCGGTGCAATCGTCAGCTCCGGGCTGACCCAGTTTCGGCGAGCCCAGACACAGTCAGCCAGCTCCTGACTGACTGCGCGAGACGTGGATGTGTACGTAGGTATATAGGTACACACAAATATACCTACGTATAGGCAAATACGCGCGGCTTGCGCAAGAGCTAATACCGCGAAGCGCGCGCTCCTTTGCACAATGCGAGGCGCGAGTGGAGAAAAATGTTGGTATTGGATTTCCGAAACGAGAGCTGGCTTGGAGTTATCCGCGAGTTTTTAATTGCTATCTTGGCGCCGGCTCATTATGGCTTAATAATTTTTGCGATTTTGCTCGCTGGTTAATGGAGAGCGCCGGGTGAATTAAATGTTGGTGTCTCGTGATGTTATGCAAAGTAATTACGCAGTCGAGAATATTAAGTCGTTATATTATTAGGAATTAGAACAGCTGGAAAATTAACGTGCCGACTGAATGAAAAGACTGAAAAACGGGTGACTTATGTATCTTTGTGATGATTTACGAAATTTTTTATAATTAAAAGAGTTTCTCAAGCCTGGGTATTTATTGTTGAAACTATGAAGGCGAGGAATAATTAATGTCACGATAAATTGAAACAAGTTAATAACTTGGGATACAAAAATATAATAACAGGCTCTGAAAGTTTCCTTTTTTGAAAACAAATTCAAGGTCCTCTATTAATAATAAGAATCTCATGAAAATCTTTCCCCGTAGACAGCAATTAACGACTCAACAAAACATCAACTACTTATAATATAGCCCAAAACATCTCAATCAATGCACTTCTACATAATAACCCCACTTTACCCCACGCACAGCATCCATCACTCAAACTTAATTCAAACCAGCTCTCCATTAATACTCCCATTAAACATACCAGCAAACGCATTCCCGATGCCCACTACAGGATTTACCACTGCCAATCGACTTCCACGCGACAGACCAGTTTCCCGTGACTCATTCCCTCGATTTGTCATCGGATTATAGCGACAATGATCCAACGTCCGTTAAGTAAAAGCACGCGCAACGGCTTCAAAACTCCCGGAGGACAGCAACACACAACTCGAGCAGCTGAGGCAAGGACGAGTAGCCGCACTTTTATTTTCATTCGCGAGCTGACCGTTTTTGGAATCGACCTCGCTCTCTCTCTCTCTCTCGCTCTACCTTTACCTACGCGCAAGTAATTGCTTTGCGCTCTACGACGACTCTCTTACACCATACACTTGTAGCCAGCTCGAAAGTCACCCAACGAGTCGATGCACATTTTATCTCGCTCCACCCGTTCCCACACGTAGGTATTATGCCCGTGAAGGGAGTTTTCGGGTGAGTTGCCATGTGACGCAAACGTTTTTTTCTCCACGCGTATGTACACGGTTGTTTACGCGGTGGCGCGCCAGTGCTATTAGCCGCGCGCTTTTGGTTCGTATTTTGCGCGACGAGGGTGTGCTGGTTGCGCAAGTCTTAAAAGTGAGAGAGAACAGAAGTCTATTAGCGCGCGTGTATTAAAAGGACGGAGAGTGCTGATATACGTAAGTGAAAGGTATATAGGTATATGGAAGAGTTAATCGCAAAAAGCCGCGCGGATTCTGCGTAGAGCCGCGCACTTCTTTGGACAATTTGTCGTTTGCATAAATAGAGCCTGCGAGCGGGACTGTCTATTACGCGATCGATTATCGTGCTGTACGCATGAGATCACTGCTCCAGATGCATCAGCAAGAAGCTTTAAGTATAGACGAGCTACCTTTCTCCGATTTCTAATTCCCATCACAAAAACCAACAACAAAAAATCATCTATCGATCGCCAATGTCGCAAGATTAAAAAATTCGCGAATTAAGAAAGCCACGCGCGTTATTTAAAAAGTGAGAACACGCCCACGTGCGCGGAGATCGAGAGGATGAAAGCTCCCGGTCTCGCGATTAGTCATCGGATTACGCCGATTTCCTTAGCGATATACAAGCTACTCTATCCCCGAGGCGACGCGAGAGCGCGCGATTCTGAATTTGGTCAGGAGCGCTCGGGTATTGTACGCTTCGATGTCGGAGCGAGAGCTGGGTTGCAAAACGCGTAGAAAGTGCGTGTATAACGCGCGAAAAGAATCGAAGAGTTGATCGGTAATCGGGTGGGTTTATCAAGATGTTGTGTGCGATGGGACGCGACTATTTTGCTTGATGGGTGATGGGGATGGATGAGGATGTCGTAATTGTGAGGGAGGTGTGGGAGAAAGTGGTTTGAATAAGAGATTTGCGACCTTGTTGAGAAGAGTGTGTTAAGCTGAGTTTTTACGATTGTGAAAAGTGGTTAATTATAATACACTCTGTGTAGGATCTTTAGAAGAATTACAATAATGGACAGTGGAGCTACCAGAGATTGTAAAAAACGAAACAATTACTATACTTTGTAGGAAATTTTATAATACAGTATGGTAACACTTGGTTTACACTTATAGTAAAATTAATTATTAACAGTACAATAAAGTTTAGTAATTTTTTGCATTTTTCTTCTTTTAGAGTGTATTATTAAATCGAAGATCTACTATTTTTACTTTCGTTCACATAAAAATACTAACCCATAAAAATCAACAAACTCAACACAATCAATCACCTCTCCATCCTTCTAGAAGATAAAAAATAATATTTGTTAATGCGTATTGAATTGCAACAAGCATAGATTAATAGTCGCTCTCGCATATTTCCTCTCTCACCTAAGTGCACTCGCATGCACACCACATAATTCCCAACACAGCTTCTCTCGCAGATGCTACTTCACGGCCAATCGTACAGGTAGCGCGAATCAATTTCGCGTAATGTTCACTCGGCTACCGACAATTGTCCAGCTTAGCGTTGCACAGCTGACGCCGCGCGCGTATATATATGACTATATAATTGCAAAGAGGACTGTGGTCGGCGCGTACGACAATCGTTTCTTAGCGCGCGTGCGAAGAGAGCTATTTACATGTTTATTATGAGAAGAAGCGTTTAATTATATGAAAGGTTGAATTGCCTTATTAGACGGCAGTTTATGCGTCTATGCGCGCTCGTCAAATAATTATGAGTGATTTATAGACTTTGCACGCAGGACTGATATCTCGGCAGGTGAGAAGTGCGAATGGGTAATGTAGGTTCGATTTCTCGTGTCAATTATACGTCTTTCTTAGAAAATGATCGTTTAGAAATGTGTTAATAAAGTGTAGAAAATTAATTTATCTATTGAATTCAGTTTAGTTTCAGAATTATTGAAAATCCTACTGAAGGAACAATTTATTTAAAATTGATTATTTATCGTTACTTTCTATAATATGCAATATTGAATACTTGTTACAAATCAGTAATTTGTATGTTATTTTCTTATTGTACATATAGTGAAAGGACGGATAAAAAAGTCAATCCAACAATGGATTCTTGAAAAAAAGAGATTGTACTAAAATTATAATCACAATTATCTTCTCTCAAAAGCCATTGTACTTTTAGTGCTTACTTTTCCAGCCTTTCATTTATAAGGAGAAACAAGAATGAAGTTTACACGTGCCAAGCAGAAAAACGGAACCTGCATTATTCATTGTTCAAACAAAACGCCAGGAATTTCGAGTTTCGAAGAAAATTCGTTATTTACTCAGTGGCTATCCTTTCTTTGCCTATATCATCTTCGCCGGCAGGGTAAGATAAATCAACAGAGAAATATATTTGTTCGAAAAATGTCTTGTCAAACAAAAAAAGAAAAGAGAAAATGTCACGTGGTAAAAGGATTGCATATACGTGTTAAGTAACATAAGAAAAATGAAAAATGAAAATTTTTGCCATTATACTTATACTTTCACTGCGCGCACATTTCTTCTTTTGCCAAAAATATTACGTACAAGCAAAAATCTGTACCGTCACCTGATATACATCATTCTTTACAGCGCCCATTAAAAACACTGAATCCCCATCAAAAATGAGAAACCAAAAGCAGTAAACTACGTAGAAAACTCAAATCACTCTGTTACCACAATGTCAGCCCGGCAGCTTAAAAATGCAAAAAAAAGTAAAAGTATATAATTAACGTTTTTACGACTCATGTAGCATTGTGGCTCTCTCGGCGGCAGTTTCACATAGCCCACGGGCAAAGAGGCCCCGAAGATAGAGAGAGAAAGATTCTAACAGATCGGCCGGGCGTATATATCGCTCGGAACGTGTAGCTTCCGGTATATACAGCGCTGGAGAACGGCCCTGGGTACCTATACGGGTGAAACGTCTATGTGAAACGAGCGAGCCCCGGCTCCAGATCCCGTGCCGATATTTAAAAGAATACCGAGTAAAAGTGGGCGTGGCGTTGCGAGAGAGGTTGCAGGCTCTTTAAGTAAGTGTACGTATCGTGTACGTGTGTCTTTTCCCAACGTGGTGACTGATACGGGCTCCGCAGTCTACGGCTCTCTATATGTCGTATCTAAGGCTTAGAGTCGACGTGCATTCTAAAACTTTGCTTTCGGTTGCAATGCATTTTTTCTCCGATCGATTAATGCGGATTAGTGGATAGTGTTGGTCGAGTGGCTGTGGATAGGGGATTTCATATTTTCTGAAAGTTGTTTGGCAATGTATTTTTTTTAGATGGTTTTTTTTATTGATGGATGAATTTTGAGAGGTTTGAGATTATTTTTATAGTAATATCTTAATATAGTTAAATAAAGAGATAGAAGTATTAAAAAATTTGATAAAACAAAATATATTAAAGTATGGCATAATTTAAAAATTTATTATCTTTGATAAAAAAAAATGCATAAATTTATTCTTTATAACACTAAAACATATATCAACATCTGAAAACCCACAGAACAACGACTTTATAAATTTATGGCACTTATGAAATTGCACCTGCGTGTTCTTTAGCACTCGGATTTTCTTTAAGTTAATAGTTCTTTTCTCGTTTATATAATAGTATTAAATAATCACATATTTTAACACATCATAGATATGTCAACAAAATTATGATCCCGGATCACGAAGTTTTTAAAATCAATTTCTATAACGATGAAAAAATATAATATTAATTGAAAAGTTAATTTTATTTAATAAAAATATCAGTTTATTGATCATCTTTCAAACACTTTTATATTTATAAATTTTTTCAATTAACATGTGTAGAAATGTTAATAGAATTAACAAAATTTTCAAAGTAATTTTTAATGAACATTGAACTAATTTAATATTAATGAAATACAAGTACATTGATTAATTGAATTCAATATGCAGATATACACTCTTAATTTATGTCATTAATCAAATAGTTATATTGCTTACACTATTGCCTTTTGTAATATAATTATACATTTATTTATTCTATAATTTTTTTCACTTTGTATAATAAAGAATTTTTGTTCAATAAAAACTTTTTAATAAAGAATTATTTTAAAAAAATTGTACTATTTAAAGTTACTGTTTTTAAATCCACTTTTTTATCAAGTTATTAAGAACTCACTTTATAATAAAACATTCTTAAATAGTTTCTGAATGTCCTCTTATAAGTAGGTTTCTGTCTAAGGTTATTTGCAATAATTAAATTTTACATAGCTCTTAAATGATTTAATCATCAAGGTTAAATATAAATTAAAGAAAATAATTTTGAAAAAAAAATAGACAGCCGGTACACTTGTTAGTGTGTATTTTAAGCCATAAATTTAGTTTATTACAAAAGAATTTAATTACATACAATAACGTGGAAAATATTACAGCACTCTTTTCCGCACGATGTTCAAAAATTGCAACTTAAATTTCAACCTGTGCCTACTAAATTAAATAAAATTTCTATTTTATGTTTTTGTAATATTTATGATGACTAAAATTCATATAATATAAAATTGGAAATTACATTTTTATTATATATTATTTGTACAAATTTCGTTGCCTAATATACCTATACAGATTTTTTTTAAAACCACATTCAAAAATTTCTCTTCAAAAAGTTTCATTTTATTACGTTTCCAGAAAAACTTTAATGTTTCTTGTAAATAATTTAGATACAAAAGAAAAAGAAATTCTCCTATTGATTCATCAAGGTACTTAATCGTTTAAGCGAAACACTACAAGCGGAAACTTCTTATTCGCCGTTTTGACACTTTAATTACTACACCCAACAGTACAAGAAAACACGCCGAAAAAAGATACAAATTCGATGCGAAAGAAAATTTGCATTTCGGCTAATGCAACCCGAGGCACCCACGGCGACCGAGAAGAAGACATAAACAATGGGGATTAAGAAACTTCGGCAACACCCGCGCGCCCGCTGTATAATCCCGGGTTCCGGCCTCCTCGCAGTTTCATCCGCGTAAACGTTAAGTTTAACGTAATTGCCAATTATTATACGACCCAAAGCAGGGGGGAGTGGGGAAGGTGTTAGGCAATTCGCAAATTGCAGCCGCCGAATGCGGGTTAACGACTGCAGCTCTGTCAAGTTGAAGCCGCGCGTGGCGAGGATAAACTTGGGAGTCAAGCTAGCCGAGAGCCGCTGTTCCGCCTCTGACTTTGTTGCAATTTTTCCTACGCGTCGCAACGTTGAGCGTTGCATATTTAATGGACGTGTGCGCGAAAGAGAGGAATTAAAAGCGTCAATAAAAGGTTACATTGTGCGCCTTTCGAAAGCGACTTTGTGAGTTTAGTCTTTTGCGGTGTGGATGGTTGGAATGTATTTTTTTTATTGGGCATTATGAAGGTTTATTAATATTTTTTTAATTGAATCGTTAAAAAAGTGTATGTGAAGTAGTAACTATTCTATTAGTTCTTTCTTGTAACAGAAGACTAATGCTGGGAGTAAGGTGTGTCAGTTGGATAGAAGCTATTTGACGGATTGGATGCCATTTGTTGCATTACAAGTGCTCAGAGTTTAATCATCTTAGGCCTGGAAGATTCTTCTTCTTCTTATACGTTTCATATAGTAAATAAATAGTCAAAAAAAAAACAATAAATGTTTATTCTAGCTATTTGTATTTTTATTGTCTGGATAATAATAAGCCATATCAAGATTTAGAAACTTATCAGTTAGTAATAAGTTAGAAATAAAACACAAAAAAGGATTTTTTACCTTAATATTACAAATCAACCTGTTAGGCACCAACTCTTTCTTAATTTCATTGAAATAAATATATGTTCATACTCATAAATTAACATATCTATTTTATAATCATATATTCCACAATTAAAAATGAAATTTATTAACCCTTAACTATTATATTGACTATTAAATGTCAAGGTTTTTGATAAATTTAAACATTTTTAACTTTAGAACCTAATAGATACAAATAAATATTATCAGTATTCTATTCGTTAACTTATATATATGTAAGATGGAAATTAAATTTCAATTTAAGTTCAAAATACCTACTTTATGGAGTGATATTCTTTTTTCTCTCATCATTTCTTATATATCTTATTTTAATTAGTATAAATTTTTTTGCTATGTAAATCCATAATATGGTTTTCGACATAATTTATATTTTTTCAAAAATTTTACGTTCAGCATAACGTGCATTGATATATTTTAGAGAGGAATATTTGAAATTGAATGATCAAAGTTATCGTTATGTCTATATACACTTATGGCAATAAAAGTCATTTACTGCTGGCATATTATTCGGATTACCATATAACCCCCTTTTATTCTGCGTTATAATACTCTACAATTTATTATTCATATACTGGTGTATAACAGCAATATAAGAATAGAATAACAGTCATTTTGTATAATGTAAATCATTTCAAATTTGACCATAAATTAAAGAAACTAAAAATTAACGTTTACCTAACGAAACCACATCTTTGATAAGTTTAATTAAATTGAAAAAAAATCTCATGTCTAAATCACCAATAAAAAATTAATTCTGAAATATAAATTTCAAACCCTAACAAGATACGATCGTTTTGCGCGCAACTTAACTAATTAGGCTCACTAGGATAACTCCAACCTCTATCCTCGTTAAACTCACTCAAATTTATCAGTAAATATTATACATACAACACGTCAACCCGCCAACAGTCCATATACCCAACCGGCTTATCCTTACTCCGAAACTCCCCCACTCTCCCACGTAACCACGTGTCCTTTCATGCAATTACGCATATATCCATACTTTTACCCGAGCTGTCGGGCGGATATCGACGCGCGGCTATGAAAATTCGAGCCCCCCGGAACGGGCCGCGCGCCGCGAAAGTAACCGGACTGGTTTTGCGCTCTCGCATAAAGCCGCGCACAAAGCCACACTTCTCTTGCCGTGACCTCGGACATGCGGGCACGGAACCAGCGCGGCCAACAAAGTCGCGGAATATAATTATTTAACGCGCACGCGAGGCGCCTGCGATGCAGCGAAACAAAAGCCAAATTGCGCAACAGTATACACGCACATACGCGTGCGGAATTCCATGCTAAGCGCGTCATATACACAGACGCGCCTACGCGCTTTATCGCGACAGGAGAGCGGAGAAAGTCGAGCTGTGCGCTAATCGAGCGAGAGAGCGAGATAGAGCGATCAGCTGGACGCGATCTTTCGCATCTGGTGCGGATATCGGCGCGGTGGGGATGTTGTAATATCGATATTGCGCGCGGGAAATTAACAATGCGGGCGAGAGAGAGAGAGGCTCTGGACAAAAGCAGCATTGGAGCTCTCTGCTCTCTCGCGCATTGTTCTAGAGCCGAAGCCCTCCGTGGAATCTATATTAGCCAACTGCGCGCCGCGAGGAAATTCGTTGCTTGCGCCACTTGCTTTTCGCCCGGTGTGTATACCGGGGGTTACGGAGCTGCTTGCGGATCTCTTTGCGTGGGAAATCGAAGTGTAATGAAGAGAAAATTTTGGTGATATGTGGTTGAAAATCCGTTCAAATTTAAATACTTATCATATGTTCGTATTAGATTGTGTGAAAATTAGCTGTATGTATTGTGTGTAACGCTATTTTTCTCAGTTAAAATTTATCAATATTGACTGCATTCCTAAATAAAATTTATACAAAACACAAACTTTTCTAATGTGTACTCCAGTATTCAACAATTTCAATTGCAGTAAAGATCATCCAATATCCAATTTCCTTAATCATACTCCAGTCGCCTTTTCTGCATAACAATATCCAACCACTAATAAAAGTAGCCGAGAAAGACTCTTATTACATACATCAACGCTCTCCGACTGTCCACTCTCGTCCCAGATCGAACCGCACTCCTGCGCATATACATGCAAAAGGCGCCAGTCGCTCAGCTAGTAACTTTCCACAATGGCAAAGTAACGCCTCGGGCTGTCGCGCTCTCAAACGCGCGCGCGCCTGCATATATATCTCGCCCACGCGCTCGCCGCGCAGCGAAACATCTGGGACTGCGCTAGCTTATAAAACTACCAGTCCGGAGAGCGTCGGATATACAAGGGTTAGATAGACAGATATCGATCATATACTCACCGAGAGAATCGTCAGGAGCAGCGTGGTCCCCCGCCAGTCCATGGCTAGAATAAAAGAGAAAGTCTTATTAATAACTGGGTCGTAGTGCCCACCGGCGCGCCGTTCCTAGGGACCACCGCCCGATCGCTCGGATTCATAATCGGCCAGCACAGCTGGCGCAGCCGGGGCTTTTCCAACTTTTTACACATCACAACGACTGTCTCTAGATTTTCCTCTATCTCGCGCATATATACGTTTTACGTTTACTGTCAACGCTCCGCCAGGCTCATTTTTTCACATTAGGATTGATCAGGCGCGCGCAGGCGCAAGATCGTTTAATTTGACTTTGATGATGATGATGTGGCGCGAGGATGATTCGGTTATGTATATTGTTCGCTCGTTTGCTTTCACTTCAGAGCGGCTAATAAGTGTCTACGCACTAAAAAGCGTCTATATATACATCTCACGGGCAATCCACGAGTGGCTCCATCATCTCTCTCCTCGCATTAGCGTTGCACAACAAACCGACTGCCTTCTTCTCTCTCATACACACTTCAGGCGACCACAAGCGCGTGGTCCAGCTGTCAAAAGCGCGCCACTCAACACTTTTCCAAAGTAACCAATTCTCGAGTCCCTCTCACTCTTCAAAAACAGCCTCGAATCCTTGGAAACCCGCGAGAGCCGCTGTTAAGACACGCACTCGCGGAACGCTCACAGAGAAAGAAAAAGAAAAGAATCGCCCGGGCAAATAAACCGTATCGCGAGTCCGCGAGGCGCGACGTTAAAAGCGCGCTTCCGGCCCGCTGTTGCCGCGAAAACACACGCGCTCGAG
>JAPYZB010004933.1:0-15109 GCA_030522745.1 Eupelmus kiefferi | reverse complement strand
TATTGTTTTTTTTTCTAATAATCCAAATATTTATTATTTTTATGTAAATTTGATAATGATAATAACTTTATTCATACAATTTCTTGTTTACGTAAAGATTTTAAAATTATAAATAGAAACAGTTATAAAAGCCTGCTGGGGATCTTCTTTCTACGTTTTAATCGGTTGACCAAAATCTCTCAGATGACTCAGCATTTTAAATAAAATTCATCTTCATTTAAAGTTTCGTCTAAAAAGTATAGTACGTAATTAGGACTGCGTGACCAACTGATAATTCAATAATAGGGTTTAGAATAGTTATTATTTGAATAGGTGATAGGTCAGGGAAACTTGGATATTTTTCATAAAAATAATCTCGTTTAATTCTTCCACCAACTATTTTATTCCATAAGCTAAAGTTTATCGTATAGAAGATTTTCGTCTGCTGACTTCTCTAATCTGATGCTTTCCAGAAAAAGGTCATTATTTTTTTTAAGAATCAAGACATAGACGTAATAATTAAAGAGTATGAAATAAATATTGTTTACCATTAAGTAGATATTAGAGAGTATGACAGTCGGTTAATTGTAGAGTACGATTTCCTTCTCCAACTTCCCCGAACGAGGAAATCGAGCTGGCGAAAGGGTTGGTTTGGCCCACCCTCTTTATTCAATGTGTATAGTAATAATTTTAACCGAGGAATAGTACATTACACACCTAGGGAGCAAAAGTAAAGAATGTCCCAGATCACATGATAATTATCATAATCATCATTATGTGTCACCCGAACCGAAGGCAATCTTTCACTCATATACATATACACATACTACACACAGCCATGCAGTTATAACATACATTCATGCTCATACATTTATTATATAAATTTAATTATTCTTGCTCTAAAGGCTAGATAGAGCAATATAATAATAATAAATAATAAAGTATATTCTAATTCTATTTTAGATAGTTCTAATAGCACACACTAGTATTCCCTAATAATTTTAACCACAATCACTTTTTAAGTTTCCAATCTACTTTTTTACTAAACCAAAATCATTCAAGTAGCGATAAATATTATTTTAAACTGTAATAGATAATTTTAAACAGAGTTTCATTATTCTCCACTCTCCTATATGTATAACGTTGTTCTGTATAAAAAGTTTATTTTTAATGAAAACGTCAAATTATTTCTTAATACGTATTTAGTGGAGTATAAGCTTCAAAATTATCAGGACTATCAACGAAATTATCAGGATTATCAACTATTCCTACCTATTTCCCCGTTCTCCAAACCCAAACTCAACCACCTCAATCAATTAAGTCGCTCTTTCCCCATCACTAGAGAGAGTTTTTCATAAATAATAAAATGAAAATAAATCAGCCGGCCGGGCGCATCCTCGCGCGCATTTATTTTCCCGCTCTCGCGCGTGTTATGAATCCTAGGAGCTCAAAGAAGCCAGCGCGCATAATAATTAAGAAAGCGCGCACACGCGAATGTGTAAGCAGTTTCGGGCTTACGTAAGACGTCATTGTGTCGCGCTTCATAACGATTTCATTGTTAACATCCGCGCAGTGATGATGATGCGCTTAACTCGTTGGATGCGATGATACTTTTTTTCTCTTTATTTCTCTTAGGGATCGGCAATCTTTTTTTTTCGCGGATGGGATATGGATGCAAGCGCATAATGACGGGGCGATTGCGATTTCGGAGAGCGAGTTATGGATTCGATTTCTATGTATGACGAGCACAAATGATTGGAAAGCAAGTCACGATGCGGTGATGCGGGAGTGTGAGAGAGATTTTCAATGAAAGTTTTTCACGAGCCGCAAGGGGGCAGCGGCGAATTTTACGTAAGCTTCTTTCGAGTGGCTCGAGGAACGCCAGTCTTGCAGGAGAAATGAGTGACCGTTGGCCGCTGTAAAAAAGGCGGACTTTTTGTTCGTGTAATTCGAAATTGCGCGTAATGGTGTAGCTCGGTGGAAACGGCCTAAACTTGAACCTGAAATTTTATGTAAGTCAATGGTATCAAGTTTAAACTTTTGTTTGCTTCCTTATCTACGTTCATATGGGTAAAATAGGAAATAATTGATTGTTGCAAAAACACTAGATAAGAAGTATTTACAAAATTAGATTAATGGCAGTCCGCGATAAGCCGGCACTAAAAGATCAGTTAGTTATAAAACCGAGAATTTCTACACCGATACAAAAATGCTCTTAATCGGTCAATTAATTTTTCACTTAGTCCATTTCACCAATTCCCATATTATCCTTTTACTTAGATTCTCTCAAAAAAAAACCTCCAACCGGCATAAAGCCGGAGAAAGCCGCGAGATATTTGCTTTATAAAGCACGTCGCGTTTGAATCCGCCAATCATAAAAAAGCGCTTATATACACACTATATAGTCCGCCGCTTCTAAAGCACTCGGGCAACTAGATAAACGCGCGATTAGCATAATTCGCGGAGACGGCGCGACGAGACTAACAACCTCGAGCCGCGCGGCGAGCGAATTTTCGCGCTCCTTCTCCCATTAGAAAGCACTTAATTCGTTTCCAGTTTTGTAAGCGGCAGTTTCCGCGCTTATTCCCGGGATCTCGTAATGGGCCGGCTCATTCTTATACGGATCCGCCAATGAAGCGCTTTTTCAGTGAAAGCTTTTCCGCTCGCGGACCGGACGGTTTCAATGAGATCGGTAATAAATCGGCAGCGGTGCTCTTTAATTATTTATTATTTATTTACCTTACATTAGGATTGTTAAGACAGCCGTAACGAGAATGAATATTTCATTATGTGCCGAGCTTTAACGAGACATTCGCCGCGCTACTTGCAAACTGCTCGTTCGCGGTCGGCTCTTTATGCAAGCGCCAACTTTCCTACACCGCTGACCAGACGCGCGGCTCGTTCGCACTTCTTCCTTATACCCGCTATAAAACAACAAACAAGCTACCGCGCGCATCTTATCTTTTTCTACGCCATATACCGTGAATATCGCGTTCAGCTCCAATTAGCGCGCGAGTGCCAGCTACATATCGCGTGAAAAAAAGATAAAAAGGATCTTTGACCAAGGTGACAAAGAAACTTGCGCAACTCGAAAGAAAAAATTCAAAATCATCCTAGAGCGATTCACTCTAGCGCCGGGCAGTAAAATAAAGCGCCGATGGGTGACTTTACATCGCTCGCGCTCTCCTTTGCGCATTATGATTTCTAGAGACGCGAGCGCGCTCGTTTCGTAACGACGAAAGTGAAGTTCATTAACTGGCAGAAGCTCAGGCGCTCGCTCGTAATTGCACTCTTTGGCGTTCCAGTTGGCGCCCGCGGCGTTCTTCTGGCTTCTTGCCTTTTTGCCAGCGACGAATGGAGAGTGGGCTTGTAATGATGATCTTGCGACGGGGCTTGGGAGTTGATTGTTGCTGGGACACACGAGGTGGAAGTTTTTAAAAGATTGAATTTATTATGGTTATGGTAATGGCGGTGGCGCACGTCGGCGTGACGGAGAGTCGTTGGCGTTGGGCTGGGAGCGTTTTGCATTAATTTTAGAGCGATACGCTGGATTTCTCTCACGCTTTGGGTTTTTGATTTAGAGGTATAAAGTTTGTTGGTGGGTTTTTGTTGGGTAAAGTGGAAATGTTCTCAAGGAAGGAAAGTGGAGTGGTTTATTATGGTTCGACGATGTCGATGAATCGGAAGACATTTTTGGAGTTTCGTTAGCGCCACACTGTATTAACAATGAGAGCTGAGTTATGATTTCAAAATTCAAATTAAATATAAATGGATAAGATTTCTAGACGTTCAATTGCTTCTTTTGAAGTAACTCAATAAAAAAGAAATCTTAAATAATAATTTAACTGTAATATAATATTTTTTAATATAATATTTATATTAAAATTTTACATATTAATTTAAATTATTTTGAAAACATATGCAGTTTGAAATCACTTAGAATAATTGAAACTCTTCTATGAAATCACATGGAATCTTTAATTAATATTTACCCTTTTCTCAGAGTGAATAGCCTTAACTATTCAATTACATATTTAAATCCTAAATAAAAAAAGTTAATTTAATTTTATATCTACAGCAGACTTCTCCAACGTAAAAACAAAACCATCAATCACCACCCGAAATTACAACAGCATATCCGACAGTAATTTCTTCTTGTTTATAACAAAAAGTATTGCTCTGAGTTTCTTTTATTACAGCTCTATCGGTATAATTACATTCCTGTCTCATTTCTTCAAGTTTGCCTATACACGTACACGTGGCATATTAATTACAGCGCGCGGCTCGTTCGTTATTTTAAAAATAATGTCAAATTTTTGTTTTCTTTATTCACACTCCTAATAATAAAGTATTGCTACGGAAAGATTTTAGTAAATAGTTTGCAAAACATTCTTAATTCTTGGTGTGGAATTTTATTAGCATCGATTGGAAAATTCCTACGTAATTGCGATCTTGAGTTTAATGTGTGAATAAAACAGTGTACATTACTAAACCGATAAAATCGTTTTGATTGCATCGACTATTAAAAAGTTTTATACAGCTGCTCGGAATATTAGATTGTCAGTAGCTTGACTTATATATCTATATGCACAGGTTGAACTTTCGTCTGAGTCAAGAAACGCATTCATAAGCAGAAAGAAAGTAACTCCTTTTTTAAAACAACATTTTAATTGTTTTCTACCGTATAACTACTGTATTTCGTAAAGAATTTCTACTCTTGACTGAGACAAAGTATCAGCAAAGAAACATTTCTCCTGAAAAATAAAAAAAAATAACATAAAACAAACCTCAATAAAAACGAGTACAATACAAGCTTCTTAAAAAATCCAATGATAATCCATTATACTCTCCGAATAAAAAAACAAGAATACATTATTACGACACATCGATGAGCATAAAAAATTTCGCATTCTTATTATACAACCACCCATCCTATGCAAATCGCATCCAACCTCCTAGTGAAAGTCCACATCACCATTGTCTTTTTTCTTTCTCAAAACTTAAGCGATCAAATAACAATCGCACACAACAGCATCATCACAACCCAGCCTCTCTTCCCGTTGAATCCCCAACCGATCTCCCCCACCAACAAACCCATCGAAAAACTACCCAAGTCCCTTTCTCGCAAATTTCTCCTTAAGGCTCATCCTTAAGCCTCGCTTCTTTCCCACGTTCCTCCCTAACGGGAAAGTCGCGCGTATACGTATATATAGGCCGCGCGCAGCTGCATAACGCTCGAGAGAGTGAGAGTCCCCTGCGCGAATCGAGATTGCAAATTGCGCTTCCGCGTGATGATCGCGCTCTCCGATGTGTGTGTTTATGTGTTAGTGCATGCGTGTGTGTGATTAGATAAGTGTATAGGGGGGAGCTCGCGGAAGAACGACGACGCACACGTGTGAGGAAGTGTCTTGATGGGATATTGAATTTGTCGACGGGAGGACGGAGTGTTGGTGTTGGCGGAGGATTGTGGAAGTCGCGGAAGTAGAAGAGATGAGCTAGAGGTCGAGAGATTGAAATCGGTTCTGCCGAGTGTCTGATTAATTGCTCGCGCCGGGTTTGATGTATCATTTACGGGAAGAGATGAGGTCGGTTGTTCTTTTTCTTCGCTTTTAATGGTATACTTGAGATGTGGTTAGACGGTGATGGTTTTAATTCGATACGATTTTTGCCCTTTCCGTGGTTAAAAGCGCGGACAGAATCTGTAATTTATACAATAAACGAGGAAATTTCGCACGGGAACAAGTTGAAAACTATCGTAAATCTAGATGGAACAGAAATGGGATTCATAAAATTTTCAATACCGTATCCAGGCATTGTCCGCTCCACGATAAATCGCATCTTCGCGTATCGAGTCCGTAGATTGCAAATTACAGGCTGCAACGAGAATAGAGCTCGGAATGGATTTCCGTTAAGCGCCGATCTGCACCAAGTGCACGTGACGCGCGCGAGACCACCTATGTGGCGCGACGGATTCGATGGACTTTCACCGTGAGTAGGTGTAAAATTACGTCGATTATAATATGTATATGTAGAGGTTCACTTCGGGGCGCTGGATGATGCGATTTTTAAAGGTTAGACGTATCAGATGACGATCTGTTGATATGGTAATCTTTATATTTTATTGCATCATAGGTGTGGCCAGCTTGAATACGCAGATAGGCATTTTTGGTGTTATTTGAGTGTAGTTTAAAGACACGGTTTTAAAAACTTTACACATATATTTGTGTTACAATAAAATTTGCATAAATCTTGTGTAGTTTATTTATTATTAAATAATAGCTACACTTGATTGTATATACTTGCTTTGAAGTGTACATATATTTAGATCACAATAAATGAATTCCAGTTTCCAATTCTATTTAAAAAAATTATTCAAATTATAGACAAATTAGAAAAAAAAACAATAAATATTTAAATAATCAAAATGTTATTATTCTTATTCCATTATTCGTTAAAAATAATGAAAACTCTCCAATAACAGTCATATACAAAAATATTTATCACCATAAGTCAACTTCTCTTTTTGATAAGAACGATTTGTAAAAAGCTCAATAATCAAAAAGAGGCCTGTAAGTGTTAAATTCACTATAAATTAATAAAATGTATATTACAATGTATATTACCATCAAAAGTAATAAAACTATAACTAATATGAATATTTTATATACTATAGTTTGGCAGTTTAGTGTCTACGTTACCGACTTGTAATGTTTTATTATTTTTAAACTACTTAATATTTTACTTATTCCTAGGGAATTCAATTCAAGCTGATCTTCTTAATATCACAAATTCCCTATTAAAAGAGATTTTCGTCGCCTTTCAATACAACCAAACGTTTACAGCAGACCATCCAATCACGTTAGCGCCATGAATTCCACAAGCTCCCTCACAGAGTCCTCGACTCTATTCTTATACTTACTATCCCTATCCATAACGCCCAGAACGAAATCCTTCCTGCTCTTGTACATGTATCCCTCCAGTCTCACCACATCCTTGCAATAGTCTTCAGCCTCCTGCTTGTTCAGCAGAGCAATCGGAAAGAACTGCACCGCTGTCACCAAACCGCAGATCCTGTTGTCCTCGAAATCCTTTGCCACCTCCTCTAGATTAAGTATCTCCTCCTTCCCAAAACCATTAGCCTCCAGCACTTCCGTCAACGTCGACTGGTACAGCCCAATCAAATCCTTCTCCAACCTTCGCCTCGTCTCTCTGGTAGCGTTGAGGTAAATCAGCTGCGCGAGGTCAACAGCGTAACACCCGTAGGAGACCATCTGGTAGTCAACGAACCGGCAGTCATCCCCGTCCTCGCTGAACATCAGGTTGTTGGACCACAGGTCGCTATGGCGAAGAACATTCTGCCCTTCCAGCACGGGCTCGAACTTCTTCAGCGATGAGCAATAAGCCGTCATTACGAGGCTAGGATCCAGGCCTAGATTAACGGCCACCGTCTCGGCGACCTCAACTCCGGTAAGCAGCCACTTCCAGGTGAAGCCGCCGTCATTGGTGAAGGTCTTCTCTCCGAACGAGTCTGGATAAAGCTTAGTCATCGCTTTGCCCTGTCTTTTCTCCAGGAGCATCGAGGCCGCGTGAAACCTGGCCAGGCAGTTCACTGCCGATCGCAGCTCCCTCTCGGTCAGATTACTGACCATTCTGAAACCCTTTGCCCTCAGATCCTCGAGGACCATCAGACCCTCTTTGGCCAAGTAACACTCGGCGGCCCAGGGCTGAATTCGGGCAGCGTCCATCATCATCGGAATCACTTCGGCGAAGAACTTGCATTCCTCGCGGATGATGAGCGCGTCGAAATCTGTACCTGTCGGCGCGCCCGACTTTACGAAGAACGTCAGAAGCTTGCTGCTCTCCCCGATCTTCACCTCGATGCTCAGCAGCTCGTGCACACCCAGGTAGCCGAGCTTCTCCTCGCTGAAGGCTTCCAGGCTGAAGCTCACGACCTGTACATCGGTAGAGGGGAACAATTTAGCGGCCAGCGCTGTGACTTCTGGCTCCGTCAGGCGAGCAGGCGTCATCGTAATTTCCGTGTCCTCTGCTGTTCTACGACTGTGGTCTCTGCGTGAGAATACTGGGTTTTAACGCGCCGATATAGTACAGTGGTAGTGCTAGTATAGGCTTGATTAGAGACCAGCGTAGCTGACGCAATCAGGTGGATATAGCAATGGTACCGGGCTGGTTGGATGCTGTTGGTGTTTGCAGATTGAGCGTCTAAGAAAGATAAGTTTAAGAATGCTGTGTATTTTATTGTTGACAGTTTATTCGCTATCTTATTGGCTGAGAAGATGCATTTTTTTGTCAATTATAGCAGTTAACCTAACCCCAACCGCGTAGCGGCCGCGTGATCTAGTCGTAGTAAGAAATGTATGTCATAATGTGTTCTTTTTAAATGATTATGTAATTAAATTGATTTTTCTTTTATTTTATCAACAACTTTATTAAATAACGATTTTTATGTTAAATCGTAATATGTAAATTTAGATGTGGAAATAGAAGACAAAATTTAAATACTATTTAAACACTGATAAAAACGAAGAACGAAAAAATGTTTAATTATTATAACAAAAGCATACTACTAACGCAATGAAAAGTAGTTATACAACGAGGAAAATAATATTGTAAACATACCTATACAATCGCTTCTCACTGTGCAAGACAGCCGCGGCGACTCTACTGTCAGCGTTTCGAGCGCGAGACATGAAACCTCTCCAACCGATGATTCACAATGCACAAATCTATTCCAACAACCACAAACGTATAAGTGCAAATAGACGCTGATACTGACGCATAAATTTTACTTCAACCCAGTCAGCAAAAAAAGCGCGCGAAATTCAAAATTCAAAACTAGAAAAAACCACATCATCGCGCTTCCTCTTCCTTTAAAATTCCCAGAACCTCTTCATAACCTCGCATTATCATTATACCTCTCACAACGATCAATCACTCGCGCGCAATTTGATAAAACTACTCGAGCTCGGAAAACTTTCGAGCACGTTTCGTTCGTCAAACCATCCACAAGTTCATAGAGGGAAACCATCGATCATCTCGACACTAACGAGGCCCGCGACGCTTTCCTTCCGATTGAAATACTAAAATAATGGCCCCCCTCTCTCTCTCTTTCTAATCCAACCATCGCATAATAAAGCGATCAATCGAGCACAAAGCGCTCGTAATTATTATTTCATCGGGCGCTCTGTCATAATACAGCTTTTTGTCCGCCGGAGAAGAAAGTCAAAGCGAGAAAGAATAAGAAAGGAGCGCTCTCATAAAGCGCCTGAGAGAAGGCAGTAAACGCCGCGCTGAAAATTTTTATCGTCCTTTCCTATATATACACGCGGTCGGTCGAGATTCGCTAAGGCCGCGACTGCTGTTTTATCGTTTGAGCTCGCAGGCACGAGACTAGATTGTAGGAGTTTCCTTAACGACGTGGAGTCGCTTTGATGTTTATTTCTTTTTCGAGAGGAATTTTAACTGGGAAATTTTTAGCGATCCACGAGCTGGGCTGTTGTTGAATTTGCGAATTGAGCTGTTGTGGGGTAATGGGAAAAGTGTGGGTACAGATTCGGTCTATTTTTAAACCGAGCTGGGCTTTCTTTTTCGGCTGAAAATTTAAATATACGATTCGGTTTATTTTTCGAAAAAGTACGATAATTCACGTTTTAGTAGAGACCAAAGCAGAAAAAAAGCCTCTATAAACATAAGCTCCCACGACCAGTCGAAGAAATCCGTTCTCCAAATCACAGTATTTACAAATAAAACCCGCTGCCTCGCAAAACTCGCCTTTTCCCGCCCCTATATATTCCCGAGCGCAAACCAGTCCCTGCACACTTCCGTTTGAACTTGGCCGCTAATTGCGCTCAACCCGTTTCTAAATCGCGCCGTGCACTTCCTCAAAAACTTCGACGTCACAAACGACTCGCAGGAAGAAAATTTCAAGAAACATATCGACGAGTCGGTCGAACTTCGCGTTCCGTATTAGGTTATATAGCGAGCCGCGGGCAGTTTCCTATATCGCTCTCGGGGTCGTTAATCTCTGCGCTGTGGTGATGACGTCTCGAGCTGCACGCTGAGAGGTACAGTGTGTAGGTATATACTTGGCGTGAAAGCAAAGTTGGGATGGTCGCGTGATGATGGATCGGCCGTTGAGGGGCCGGGTGGGGGTGGTGGTATTTTGCTGCTGCTGGGATTATGGTTTTGTGCAAATTATATGTTGTGATGAGAATATTTTTTTTTTAAAGGAATTTGGTATTATATGGTTTAAGAAGAAGTATTTGAAGTATGTACTCGTGCGTGACGATCCATTTATAGTTAGTATCAGATTTAGGAATGACGCTGCTGGATATTACTCCAAAGCTCACGCTATATCGATGTATTGAATGTTGTTAAAGGCAAACCTATGGCACTGATTGAGGTGTATTCAGTACGAAAGCTGTTATATAAGACAATCATATCTCTATATCTATTGTTACTGCAACGAAAGTGTTATTAAAACTTAATTATATATACGTTAATTGAGATATTGACAGCTGCGTTCATATTTCTATTCTACCATTAAAAAGCCAAATTTTTATGACACTTATCGAATTTGAAAAATAAGGAATTAAAAATGAAGACGGCATCAAGGATACGCAAGGAGAGAAAATTCCGAGTAAAGTGAGAAGCCCGTTTGCATGATTTTATCTTAAATACATAGCATAAATTAAAATCGCGCACATATAAGCAGAACTGCTTTCACATTCCTAAATATATTTCAAAATACTTGATCACCCGCCTTACATATATGTAGGCACGCGCCGATAGAAACTGTAACACAAAAGACACTCCTCTGGTCGCCGCGTCGTTATAAAATAAAGCTCTGCGCGCTTTGTCGGGTAAGCGTGTATAGAGACGCGTTTTATCGATGAAATTTGCATAAACTGAGAGCTGGCTCCGCGGCAATATGTGGAAAGTCGGAATGAGCATTTGAAAGCGGTATTGAATTCTCGATCATAGGCATGGGGATATGAGAAATTAAATAATTTAATGCGTGGGAGTTTGAATGGCAGTGGTCGATTCTGGAATAGATGACGGGGTTATATAAACGCGGAGAAATTTTTATTATTGATTCCTCAGATATAATATTATGTTCGTAGATGGTTTGTAGCAGTTGGAGTTCTAGTAACTGAGTTTGTAAATTTGATTGAGGACGCAGGAGTCTATATAAGAAAGTTGTTATTATATTTTATTTATTTTAAATTGAAAATTTTTGGATACTTTAAATCTTTTAATATTTGAGCGCGTTTGATATAAACAAGTTGAAAGAATTGCTAATTTAGACTGAAAAGAATATCTAATGTCCCAACTTATTTACTTATTAAAAGTAAACGAATAGAGGTAGTATAGAAATTCAATTAAAAAAAATTCGCAAAAGAGTATATAAAAATGTTTCTACTGCATTAAAAATTGATGTGTTTACTTATAACATCTAAGAAGTTCATTTTTTGTATATTCCTTTAATTGATCAATATAAATAAGCATAGCTATTTTTATATTTAATATTTAAGTATTAAGAAAAGCAATAACTATAGCCAGTAACGCAAGTAAATTCAAATCCATAAAGTAAATAGTTGGAACTTTAAAACTAATAGTCTAATTTTCTATATACCCTAGTAGAAATCTATCCATTTGAAATGTTTATAGGTCAAGAAATAACATTGAATCCAGTTTTACTAGGAATTAACTAGTTATTAAATGGCATCATTTCTACTAGGGTCATTGTAGTTAAAATTAAATTGTTTTAACTAAACATTCAATTCAATTACAGTGGATTAAAATTATGTTTGCATTATTATAACAATTAGCAAAAATCTTACTTTTTTCTAATGATATATAGTTAGCAGTTTACTACATCTTTACAAAAAAAATAGTTGTCCAGTATTCACGATAAAAATATCTGTTCGTAAAAAGTTAGGGTTAAAAAATAGCTTTCTTTTACAGCAATTTATCCATTCTGCATAGAAAGTTATTACCACGAATAAAAATGTAAATCCAACCAGCGTTGGATTTGCGGTAGTCGAAAAAAAATTGATCCGACGAGCATCAAAAAAGTCCACCTGCCAACACAAACGTCAATAAAAGTTTCAGGTTTTCTCATTTCAATCTCTGCTCAATCCGATTATACGTGCTTAAACGTTCGAAACGATCACCGCAGACAGAACTCAAAACTACATTGAATTGTCAGATCTGACAGACAAAGAATATAACCAGTATCAGCAGCTTATCAAAACCAATATCTTTAATCATTACAGTGTTGCACAATTACGTAAACCCCTACACATTACTTCTAAATAATTAACACCATAAACTCAAAACTCCCATTCTTCCACTCCTTCCGCAAAAAGGCCATCAGCAATTATTACTTACAAGCCCCACACATCAAACTCCTCCGACCCTAAACATCACATAAAGAAACTCCGGCAATAAATCAGCGCTACCAGCTACTTACCCACATCTCCCGATACGATTTACAGCCGCGGCGGCGCTCTTTCTTTCCGCGAGCGTTAAAGTCAAAATCCCGCAGATATCAAGCGGCGCGGAAAAGGAAAGCCGGCTCACGGCGCGGCCGTTCGCCCTGACATTGACGAGCGAGAGGGAAAACGCGACCTTGAAACCGGTGCTCGGGAAAAATACGCGCCGACCGCGCCCCGGAGAAATTTCAGCGCGGAGAGATTTGGAGGTATCTTTTTTTTTAACGATCGATCGTTGGTGTGCTTTTTTTTTCTTTTGGATTGCGGATATGGGCGTAGGAGTGTTCTGGATTCGCGAGTGTTTTCGAGATGTTTGCGAGCGTGGACTGAATATTTTTTGAGGAGGTTGAAGTTTTGGTTAAAGTGCGGCTTGCGGGATTTGGAATAATTGGGTATACGGTTTTGTTGCGGGTGGCATTTTATTGAGTACTTTTGGGGCTGAAAAAATTATGAAATAAATTGATTGAATAGATAGATTATTTGTTAATTAGTTTTTAAGGATTATTTTTAACTATGTATATTTTAATTCGTTTTAAAAATAAAAATTTATTCACCAATATGCAATGCTTTTTTTTAACAAAACTTAATTAATAGGTGATTAGTTTGAAAT
Source organism: Eupelmus kiefferi (assembly GCA_030522745.1). Classification (NCBI taxonomy): domain Eukaryota; kingdom Metazoa; phylum Arthropoda; class Insecta; order Hymenoptera; family Eupelmidae; genus Eupelmus; species Eupelmus kiefferi. The sequence continues at coordinate 2,005 of JAPYZB010004933.1, read as the reverse complement.
TTTTAGAAAGGTATTTACAAATGCAATATACATTAATTTTCTCTGTGCAACTATTAAGTATATTACAGAAATAAAATATTTTATGTTCGTTGCAAACAGGAGTTAATTCGTTATAGTTATTCTTCTAAGTTTGTAAATACGCAAATCTCGAATATTTTAAAACATCGTTTTGTTATAATTAAAGTAAACCGATTGTCTATAATCACAAGTGGAAAGTTCTTTTTAACAGGATAAACTATATCGATAATTAAATAAAACGATTGTTAGTGAAATATATGGCTATGCAGACAAAGGGCAAGTAAGAAATACAAACATATTTACTATTTGCTTCTGCAACTGGAGAACCGCGTCTATAAGGAAAAGCTCGCTAAGGCGTAGATTTAAAGGTGGTTAGCTGCAGTTGGTTCCGTGTCTCACTATCAGTGGCAACATTGCCGATTTCTGTCCGTTAATTTGTTTGCAGCCGGTCATAAGGGCTCTTAATCGAGTAAAGCAAAGACACAAAGCGCAAGAATAATATTGAATACAGCATGTACACATATGCTTTTTTGTCTTGATCCTTAATGCGAGGAAGAGTCTTATATCTTTTTTTGTGTACCGTCAATTAAGAAAATTGTAGCTTCTACAACAGATTTTACTCGAAGCTCAAGCAACTCATCACGTGTAATCACAATAGCAGTTTAACAGCCAGACTTGTGAAGACAATGTCCGATTCGAGATGCAGGAGAAGGAGGAAGAAGAGAGGACAAGATGCACGTACATCGAAGACACATGGAAAGTCGTTGCAATTATGGTATGTTATACGAAGCTTAGCCATCTTCCGAAGAATATCAGAGTTGATGGCAATAAGTGATTGTAAAGCTTGGGTGAAAGAGCTGACAATTTAAAGATGGAGATTGTATCAGTTGAATTGAATGATTTTCGAAGGAAGAGTCTTTAACGATGCTGACAAGGAAATTTTGAAGATTAAAAAGTGTAAAAGGATTTTTATAATGTTATTACTCTTTTCAATTCCTTTTAATATGTTTTGTAGCACAATTGTATATAATAATTATTTATTTTTTTATATTAAATATAAATATTCTATTTAATTAGATAACCTTTCTTCTTTGAACAAAATGTTTACAAATTTTCTACTTTCTCTGCCACGTTGAATTTAATATGCAAAGTTTATCCCATATTTATAAAAATTTCAAGAACATTTTTCATAAGATTATCCATAGTCAACCTCAAACCTCCAAAACACAAATACTCACAACACCTCCCACGAGCCCGAGCATCGTTAAAAAATAACCTCCTAGCGCTCTCTTAAAAAAAAAAGAAAAAAGCCGCCTGCGCCTCGTCCGCAAAAGGGTTGCAAAAAATCTTGCGGAGAGGGAAAGTGAAACAGGTACCGGTAAAGGAGAAAGAGACAAGCGCGTGTAGAGCTACACGCGTGCGTATATTCTCGAGGCGCTTTGTTTGTTTGTTTGCGAGCTCGACAAGTGGAACTGCAGTGCGAGCGGTGAAAGGCCGCCGCAGATCGATATATATGTGTATCCGGAACTCTCTCGGAGCGGCTGCATCTCCGCGCGGGCTTTCGCGCGTTTTAATGTGTTTTTTTTTGGAGCCGCGTTGTTACGGAGGTTGTGTAATTGCACGCGTGTTTCGGACGAAACTCGTTTAATTAACATATAATTGGCTGCTTTCGAGATTGTTATTATTCGTTGGGAGCAAAATTTTGGAGGTGTTATTTTTTTTATCCTGACAAAATCGGTAATTATGAAAAATAAACTTTTTCCACCGTTGACTTTGTTAAAGTGCAAACGATTAGGCGATTGCTTCGAAATAAACGGCTAATACGTTTGTCACGATGAGCGATTTTTCGAGAGTGACAGCGCTGTTAACGCCAATCGAGCGCGGTGACGCGTAAATTACGCGTGAGCTCGTTAATCTGGAAAAAGGGTAACGCTTTTTTAACTGGGAAATTATAAGATTTTTCAGTATAAATTATGATAATAGTATG
>JAPYZB010004930.1:0-11979 GCA_030522745.1 Eupelmus kiefferi | reverse complement strand
ACAAAAATAAATAAGTAAAAAAAAAACAGTACGAGAGAAAAGGAAATTCTAGCTGTGGTAGAGGCTGCCGTGTTCGCGTTATATGCAGTAAAGTTAAAGCAAGCAAAACGTTGAAAAAAAAAATGCATAAAGGTGTATTTAAAAAAAAGCCGCCGCCGCCGACGCTGCTGCTGCTGTTGCTGCTGTTGCAATATCCACGTGCACTGTTCACTGCCACCGCAGTTCGTGTTATTTAACGTATATAAAAATTATACCTTTACATGTACCCATACACACGGACATACAATACATACACTTGTACACTTACATAGACACAAAAAGCGGAGAGACACACGGCTAAGGCATCGCGGCGAGGAGGTCCGGCGCGCAGCGGAAGTGAAAAACGATAATCATCTCGCGGTCGGTCGAGTTTCAGGTATATCTGTACGTATAATACACGACTCCGGTCTAGCTCTCTAACTCTTTTACTCTTATTCTCCGACGACGAGGGCTCTGGGTTTACACGTCGCGGTTCGTATCGGGAATTTTCTTTTGCGGGTCGCAGTATAGGTTTACGTTACGTGCAGGCTTGATGCTGCTAGTTCAATCAGGTCTAGTTTTGATTTTTTGAAAAGGTTTTTTCATATTATATCAAAAATATATTTTGCAAAACATATCCGTGAGTATTTCAATTCTTCTAAATCTTTGTAATAATATACTTTGAATAATGTGAGATTTTTGCATTGAATAATTTTCAAAACACCTTTTCACGTTGGAAATATTTAATATTATCTGACATAAACGATATTTTATAAAATGAACTAAAGACATTTTCTATTATCTTGATAAATAATTTTATTGATCATTGAAAAATGTTATTTTTCAATCGGATCCTATCTTTAACTACCAAAAGTGTAAACGTGTTTTGCGAACTTTTCAATTGATAATTAAGGACCTTTTCGTCGGAGAACACTTAGAAATGTGGAAACAAAAAAAAATAAATAAATATATAAATAAAATATGAATCCATTCGCCGAGCAGCCATCGGGGAACTAAAGACTGCTGATTTAAAATATGTACGTTAAACGTTAAATAAAAAAAATATAAAATAAATAAGAAATTTTTTTGCAAACTCGATCGTAACTCGTAGAAAAATGCGCGCGACTAACTGTCGAGCCTTTCGCAACCGGCAAATTAATCCTTAGATATATATACTCGTATATTAAAAGAAAAATGAAAAAGAACGCGTCGCGCACATCGTGGAAAAGAGAGACAGAAATTATACATATATAACGGTTCGTCTCTCGATTTGTCCCTTTACTGCTCTCTATCTCTATTTCTCTCCTCGTCCAAGGCTGTATAAAGTTAAACTAAGTAGATCAACGCTCCGAAATCCCGACCTCGCTCGCCCCGGTGAATTAAAAGAATAAAAAAAAAAATAACTTACAAATTCGTGCATTAGATTCGTGCAAGTCGTTCATTAAATCGTGAAAGCCTTGTGTAGTTTATTAGGAAAGATCGTGTTTTCGCCTCGCCGACGATCTGCCGACGATCCCTCAAGCACATTTTTACGAAAGCGAGCTCAATACAATTTACCGTTTACGCTAATTTCCTCTTTTTTTTCTATTTATTTATTTATTTGCTTAGGAGTGTGCGAAGTTTTTTCTGAGTGGAGTATGTGCAATGCGTATGACAAATTAATAAAATATTTGTATAAAAATTAAAAATGTAGCGTTGTGCGAATGTATATTAATAGAAACGTGTGTAATGTTTTGTTCATTCATGATTTGTAAGTAATGAAGATTTTTTCGTTTGTTCAATATATGAAATGAAGTAGTTGATATTTGCCTATACGAGCAATTGAACTTCTTTGATTCTGATTTTTTTCACGGGCAAATAAAATAATGTTCAAATGGTTATCGGTGGTCATTATGGTTTAGTTATTGTTATCTCTATATAATAAATAAAAATGTTTTCTAAAATGTTACAACAACGTCTTTGTATTTTCAATATTTATTATAACATAGACAATATTTTTAATCAATACTTTAAATGCACATTCTAAAATAATCCTTTCTACTCTTATAATCTTAGTTTTAAAAACAAAAAGTTTTTAAGAGTATTTTATACATGTTTTTCTACATTTAAGCTATTAGCCATTTTTTACAATCATTTCCAAATAAATATCTTTAATAAATTTACGTCTCTAACTTTTTGCAACACTTTAAATTATTATTATACTATATTAACAATAAAGTAAAAAAAAGCTCGCTAAAACAGCTTTTTTATGATTCACAAAGATTAAAACTTACGCACACTCGAAGATTTATATCACCATCGGTATAATTAAAACCGAAAAAAGAGAAAAAATATATATGCAGAGATAGGGGATCGTCGATAGCCGGGCGAGATGCGGGTTACTCGCGCACTCTCTTTAAATAATTAAATCATGCACCAAATTGAATCGATTCATTCATCCTTATCCCATAAAAAAAAAAAATTATCGTGCTGACTACGTGGGTATAATTATTCCTTAACGTGGTACGCATTTTGCATGTATGTGGATCGTATGTAATATTAAAAGTATATAAGACGAAAGCAGAGTAAATTGAAAAAACGAAAAAATTATGCGAAACTTATGTATTGTAATCGAAATGATTTAAGAAAAAAAAATGTGAAATGAAATTCCTTAAGAAAATACGATGAGCAAAGAATGGAAAAGAAATTATATCGCTGAATTGCGGATCACGTTATGATATTGTGCATCAGAAAATGATTCGATTGTAACGCAATAGAGCAAAAAAAAAAAAAAGAATGAAATCAACGCATGAGAAACGATACATAATACGGATGAATACGATGCAAACAAATTTAAGAAAATGAAAATGTAATACACGCGAAGAATTATAAATGAAAAAAAAAGGCGCGCAGAGCGTACGCCACCTTTAATGCCTCATTGAACCTCATCTAATGCTTTTTTATCTGTACATTTACAATTTGTGTACCAATGAGGAACGTTGTTTAATCATGTTGTTGATGTTATTGTTAAAGAATGAGATTCAATATTGTACATAACTATATTCATTATAATTGATGATATAAATAATTATATACATAAAGAGAAAAAAAAGTGAAAACAAAAGAGATTAAGATAAAATAATGCCATCATTCCCGCTGAATCCGTGTTTTCACACAGACACATCACAACGCAAGAGAGAGCGCGCGCACACACTCCTTTGGAGAAGTTTTTTTATATTATACGAATACGAGACACGAAGAGAAGCTCACATGGAAAACCCCACATCGGACACAACACGAGCGTGTGCGCGCGTCCGCTACAAGACAAAAATAAAGAAACAGTTTCTCCCTTTGAGAATGCGGATTGAGGACGATAGCTTGTGAGAATATACGAGACACCGCAAGGTTCCTCAAACACACCGTCGAGAGATCCTCAGAAAAACCTTCCCCCAAGCCACCCACACCACCAACAGATCCCCCACCGACAATGTCTAATGTGATCCCTATTGTGTAATTGAATCTACATTAAAGTGATAAGTACGAGTTTTACGTAAAAAAAAATTAATAAATTGAAGTTTCTCAGACTCTTTCTCGTGTTATACCGATCACTGTCTTCCATAATTAATGATTTTCTTTTCTTTTGTTTTTTTTATAATATCTTGTGTTATACATATAATTATTTTTCCTTTTTTTCTTTGTTTTGTTGATTGAACAACGTCATTTTTAACTTACATTTTATTTCTGATGACGTTGTAAATATACAAAAGCATTCAATTGATACGAAACTTTATACACCTTACATCTTCCTCTTCAATTACAACAGCATATTTATAATCTTATCAATATAACTAATGCATTTTTATTTTACATTCTTTAGTACAAATTTTAAGAATAATAATCTATCTTTGCACTTCACTAGTTTTCAAACTTAGATAAACTAAATATATTCACAATTGACATTTACAAAATGAATCTGATTATCGTAACTAAAAATCAAATTACATTATAAAATATCGAAATATACAAAAACAACAATTTTCCATAATGACGTTCGAATAAATATTTTTTCTACAGAAAAACGCATCCTATACATTAATCAAGAAAACAAACCACTGGCTTCCAAGAACAAACAGTAAAATCCTCCATAAAAGTTGAGAAATTAAGTAAAAACAAAAAAATCAATCGCAAACAAAATCGTGCAGCTCGAGCAGAGTATCCCTCATGCGTTCCCTATAGACTGCATTCTCTTCGTACTGAGTACAAATCAATGGCGTCCTATCAACGAAAAGCACCTCCTCCAGCCTCTTCGGCTCCTCGATAAAGTATTTGCTCACAGCCTCCTCGTCTAGCAACATGATCGGCGTGTTGAGAGCACCGTGCACCATACACATCAGTCTCAACTCGGACACCGAGCTTTCAAGCTCCTCCCAGGGAAATATGCTGCTCGGATTGAGTGAGGATTCAGCCTGCAGTGAGGCCGTCACGCTTTCGTGGTAGATACGGAGAAGGTCGTCCAAGTGGTCGGAGCGTAACTGCCTCGTTGTGGAGAACTGCAGGAAGCATAGTACGTCGTGCGCTGGAGGGTTGTACCTGCGAGAGGAGAGGTTTAGACGAGGTGGTAATTTTTTGGGCTTTGTATAATCGTCAATTGTTTTTTAAATTTTTTACTTTGTGTAATTTATCTGTTTCATTAACGAAAATCTTTTGCTTTTTGTAATTATATTTTATAAAAAAAAATTTTTTTTATTTTTGAATTGTTTTTTTAATTTAAAGTTTGATTGGTTTACTAGTAATTTTTTCACTTGGTAAATTGAAAAAATTTTTTAATAACTTGATAAATAATTTTTACCTTGCAAGCTGAAAGTCAATAAGGCAGCAGGCGGTTGGTTTTCTGCTCGGGTCGTATTTGAATAACACATTATTCGTCCACAAATCTCCATGGCAAAGTACGTTTTTGTACTTTTTCGAGGGCAACAACTTATCGGCATGATTCGCTGATAAACTAGCAATTTTCTCCTTGAGCTTCGTCTTCTGTTCCTCGTTTAATTCGTTTACTAAGTCGACCATCGAAATTACACCTTTGACAGCTGCATTGAACATCGTAATTCCTCGATTCTTGATAAAAAGAAAATAAAGAATTTAATTACAATTTAAGTTGTATTCATACAATACAACCGTGTTAGAAAATTGACTATAATCTGGGCAGTTTCTGGTCAAAACGTTAGAATACCACTTATCTAAAAATTTTGTGTTTTCAGAATTTCTAGACAAGTATTATTTTAGCACGATCAGAAATTTCGCCCAAAATATGGCCAATTTTCTGCCAGGGAATAATTTGAATTTTTCACTGACTTTGACACCTAACAATTTATTTTAAAAATATCGTATAATTTTTATCACCTTAAGATATTTTGATATTTGTATTTATTTGTATTTATTTATTTGTTATTTGTTCTACAACAGATTTGATATTTTGCCAATACGTCTTAAATCTTTATAATAGAAAACGTTTAAAAAAATTGTTAAAATTACTTAATCCGTCGATCATAAAAAACACAAAAAAAAGTGTAGAGAGTCTGTCGGCAACTCACCCTGTCGGTCGGCCAGAGCGTCTCGTGCATGCAGTGCGAGAACTCGTCGTGCAGGCTCTTCTTCTCCAGCTCCTCGAATATCATGGACTTGGCGTGAAACTTGCCGATGGTCTTCATTAACACAGCGCAGTGCTCATAATCAAACGGCACGTGTTTATTCGTCATTACAAAGCCACTGTGCGCCATATCCTCCAATACAATAACCGTATCGTCCAGGCCCAGGAAACACTGAGGTATGCAACGTTTATCAAGCCCAGCCAGTACTTCAGGGAAGACGGTAGTGTAGAGGGCCACTTCCTTTTTGAAGCTGCCCATCTCCTCGGCGAAGTCGTGCTGGGGTGTGCTTGCACGGGGTGGAAGCTTCGTGAAGAAGTTGATGTGATGTTCGTCGTTGGGCGTTTGCGGATTTGCTACGGTTGCGCGAAGGCTGAAGTACTGGCCCATGAAGCCGTTGACGGCTGAGAGAGGGATGACCTCGTAGCTGATCAGGCTGTACTGGTCCATGGATTCTTGGCGGAGTTTTTTGCGGATTATTTCGATGCACTCCTCCTCGCCGATGATTTTCTCGCTTTGCGGGTTACGCATTTTTGCTTCTGAGAGCCTGAGCAGCTGGCTTTGCGAGACTTAATTCCGAGTAAAATTATTATTATTAAATTTCAATTATTATTTTATTTAAATTTATTGTAGTAGACGTAATTTTTTGCTTAAACTTTGTCAAATTTTAACTCAAGTTTTCATACTTATACAATGTGCAGAATATGTGGAAAAAGAATTTTAACGAGATTTTAAAGATTAATTTTGGCACCTACAAATTAATCCACTATGTAATCTCAAATATATAGGTACTTTCTTCAAAAATGTTTTATTTTTTTAATTTTAAATATATGTATACTTACTTTATTGATGAATTAATCGACTAAAATAACACTTGAAGGTTTAAAACTAATCTTTTCAATATAAGCGTATGATACTTTACAACTATTTTAACAAGGCTCACATTCGCGCGCGAAAACGGCTACGGTGCGATTTTGCGCGGCGAGCGGAATGAAATAGAGCCTAGATTCAAGTTCAAGATTCTTTTATAGAGCAAGGAATAAAGTGGCGAACTGCAGTTTAACGCGTCATGAACGGAGACAAATGGAGCGACCGCCGCCGCACGTTAGCGATTATTGTCCACAAGATTGATGCTAATATTAGATGGTGTAAAGATGTGGTAACAATTGATGGCACTTTGGTTTAATCGTAAAGCGCGTAAAGGTCTCGTGTTCACAGTTAATTATTAAATCGTGATTGTATTAAGGGTACAGGACTGAGTTAAAAGCTGAAAACTTATAATGGCGTATTTGTTAATGGAAAATTAATATTTTATACTTGTAGATAAATATAAAATTATTTATTTTTAATTGGTATATTGGTATAAGTATAGCTCTTTCCTCATTGAAAACATTAAACAACGATGAATGAAATGAATTCTCGGTTAAAAATTATGCCTTGATGTATATAAACTTCAAAGTATTATAATAGTATATTGTATACCAAAACAGTAAAGTTACGGATTCCACCCGCATGTTAGTTCTCTCTCTATTCGCTTGGACTGTAATCAGCCGAAGCAATAATTAACTTCCAAGGTGCACATAATATTTCTGTTTTAACTGTAGCCACTTATTTGATTTTATATATTTAATAGATTCATACGTAATATTATTTAATTTTAAATAAAATTCCTAGTTTTTACGTATTACGAGCAAATAAGTGGTCATTATTATTAAGCTAGGAATGAAATTATATAGGATAGATGTATAGGATATTATAGTATCTTTTTTAGTTCAATGTTTATCCATAATATTAATTTTTTATGTGAGCAAATCGTAAGAAAAAAAAGGTTATTTTAATTTTTAATTTGTTATTTAGTCTATGATTCAAAATTATTTTAATTATATCTAAAGTTTGTGAAACTCCATATATTAAAGATCATGCATTCTTTGAAAAAATGATTAAATAACAATATTTACAAAATTAACTTCTCATATACAACAAAAAATATGTTTTATGCTAAAGTTTATATTGATATTACATTATCTTTTTTTTAACACTTTTTTTGGAAAATAAACTTCCTTTGTCTATTTATCCATTTACGTAAACGAATACAATTGAGTTCAATTCAATTTTTAAACTAATCTCCTTTAATAACTACAATTGAATGAGATCATGATACTATATGATGTAACAATTCCATCAATTGTTAAAGTGCAATTTTCACAGCCAATAAAATCGAATTTCATGTTTCTGACACAACATGAAACTTATAGATACATTTTTTAAATACATACATAATGTATTAAAATAATATTAATTCAAAATTTGATAAATCTATATGCATAAAAACAAGCCAAGCATAAAATATTGTAACTTACAAAATAATATTTATATTTACGTGTTTATTTTATTTTGAATAATTAACATTTAAACTTACAGTAAACCAGCAAGTTTTGTAAATGCAATAGTCATATTTTATCATAAAATTTGTAATTTAAATTGAAAAGCGTGGTATGATAATGAAAAAGTCCCTCTGAACTTGAACTCAGAGATTAATAAAGGCAATTTTCTATTTAAGGCACTCAGTAGAGAACATGACTCCTTTAAGATTGATAAAGTCAACGATGCATATTTAGCATCGTTGTAATAAAAAAAGTCAATTTAAATATGAAAAATTTCGATGATCTCTTATTACGTGATGATTTATAATCTTTGAAAAAATATCAATATCTGATTAAATTAAAATTTTGGAATTTTCGGCTCGGATAACTCATGATATACATATTTTCAAATATCGAGGTCTCAAATAAAAAAATAAGCTAAAAAAAATTGTACAGAAAATTCAGCATAATAATATAACATTTCATTAGATTTGTGCAGAATCAAATAAACTCCTATAACAGTTTAAAAATAAACTTAAAAAATGCACCGTAAAAGTCTTGAAAATAATTTCAGAAAACATATAAAAAAATGATTGCAGTTAACTGAGGATGATGCTCAGGAGTTTGCTACAAAGGTTAGATTAGACTTTATAGAAAATCGTTTTCTTTTTAAAAATGGCACATATAATATGCTATAGTGGTATACTGATGTAGGGATAACATGTATAAAAATGCACCAAAAAATCCACCCTTGATCTCAGTTTTTATTCTTATGTGGACAATGCTTGAAAACACTCTTGTCGTGGTTGCAGCCTTATTCTATTATCTTTTTATTAATTATCTATTATTAATTTAACTGTGAAATTAGTATAGTATAAATACATTAATAATTTTTTAAACTAAGTGAGTGCGTTAAACTTGACCTTTTGCGTAAGTTTTTAGTGTATAAAACATGTGATTTGCACACTCTTATTCAACAATGCGCTAACAACGTTTTTAGCACACTGTTTTCAATTATTGCGTAAGTCTCAAACTTAGCACATTCAAAACCTCGCAACATATATGCTAAGCAAGTGTTTCAGACAGTGGGTATTTGTCGCCGATCAAACCTTACCTGTGAGTAAAACATCTACTTAGCGCACCAGTTGCATAATGTAATATTTAAATATATTTTACAGATTTTCTATACACATGTAAAAAAACTTTCAAATTTTATATTTATTCGAGTCCTTTTTTCAATAATTTTTAAACCCATGTAAAAAAAATTTTGAAGTAATATTTTGTATATAATTAATATAATAAATGCTTTAAAACAATGGACTCTTTTTAGCACCATGAAACGTATTTTTCTGAGTCGAATATGAATGAAAGTTTAATCTTGTATTAAAGAGTTAACAACACGAGTTGGCTAATCGGTGAGTGCATCGAAAGCCTACTGGCCAATTAAATTATCTTGGACAGTGAAATCAACAAGTGGAAAAACTTCTCGTCGACTTTACGGATATTATCGAATGCGTCTTTTATGCCTTACTTCCACATTTTGGACTCAATCCTTCGAGCTAGAAACTTGTTGATTTTTGGCGACGAGCCAGTGTGCTTGACTTTTCAAGACGATTCTTTATTGCAGTTAGATTTTCCGAATCATTTGCTAAATTGTAATCGTCAAATATAAAATCATCAGATTTTTATTCGCTTTAGCAAGGCATACTTTACAATATTCTATAATACTGCAAAGTTTGAGTAGTTTTAAAATGAAATAAGCTACTTTAAAATCAAAAAAATTAATTTCTATAATTTTTTTTTCGTGAGATAAAAATATATATATTATTATAAATATTTATATAGGTATTTAACTACAATAAAAAATTATTTATAATATATAATACAATATAATTCTGAAACGATAAGTTTATACAATACTGCTTCAAAATTTATTTCATCTTCATATTTTGAACTTTTTTAAGGTACTAGTATTTCAATAATAATAAAAATCAAATACAAATTAGTTTAGAATTGTATTCTTTTAATTCTTTTTAATCTTTATCTTTTGGCCAGTTATAACAATTATAATTTAAATGGCACTCTTTGCAATGATGATTAAAATTGTTTTCCATTCGTTGACAAATATTTTTTTTACTGCATAATATCTTTAGAGATATAAACGAGACTAATTACTCTATAAATATGACACTTAACTATTGTTCAGCATGGACTTTGCTAGCAATTAAAAGCGTCTGTTGATGATAAATTTTTAAAAATGACTTCAGATCATATTCGAAAACATATATTGTGTCCTTTCATCTGTATAATTCAGTAAAATAAACATCACGTGAAAATTATTTATTTTTCTTTGACTCTTTATTGTACTAATTAATAAACATCAACTATATTTATACATATTATGAGGAAGCGTCGGGCGGCTTGAAAATATTTAGATGCACAAATTTTTTAATCTTATAAAGGAACAGAATAAAAAACTAAATTAATGGCTTTTAAAGTTTTATATTTATCTGAAAAAATCTGAAAAAGTTATAGAAACATGCATTTTTTTACTTTGTCAAATTATGAATGATATGTGCAATGTTATTATTATGTCTAATGTTTGTTTATTAACTTCAAATTATTAGTATCTATCTTTCGTCGAGTCAAAATATCTGATAAGTGATTAAAAATAGAACATGCTTGAGTCCTGTACATCAAGTATAAAAAATAATGTTATATCATCACATTTGAACGCATTTAAACTTATTATGTAATTATAAAATCATTTGTAAACAGTTATAGTATAATATATTTCATAATATAGTACATCCGTGTTTCTCAATTTCAATACCTCGAGATATTTAAACGAATACAAAAATAATTATTACGTCGTAATATTAATCCACTCAATCCAATATCGCAAACCACCGGTTCTGTCACATAGCTGCGTTCAAGACTATACCAAAGCTCTCCGCTGTCAATGCTATATACATGCAAAGTTTATTTACACAAAATAAAAGAATCCTACGCGTTCAGAATACGGAACAAGTAATTACCATTCTATATTCATAAATTTACATCTATTACCAACTATCCTCTAAAAAAAAAAATCGAAACAACACACAGCCAAAATAAGCAACCGCGGCACTTCTCAACTAATCCAAAACACATCTCTGCCGGTCTGAGCCGCACACATATCCAGGCGCAAACAGCCGGGCGGCTCGCTGTTATCGATGCAGCGCACATACAAATTCACGTGATACGCAACGCCGGCGCGCATGCATAACCGCGCGCGATCGTGGCCCCGCACGCACACGCATATAGCGAAGCGCGCAAAAAAGTAAAAATCAAGAAATCGAAGCGGCCGGGTGGGAGCTCGCTCGCTCCTTCATGCCGGCTCGCTGCAGCAACAATAGTATACCAGTTCACCTCGGAAGCCTCATCGGTCGGTCCTCTGCTGCAGGCGCTACTCTCCAGCGCGCATATATACCTATACAGAGAGAAGCATCTGCTGAGATCGGCAAAGTCGCGCGCGGTAAGAGAGAGAAAGCGCAGTGCGAGGAGAGAAAAGCGCGCAACGTAATATCGACGTGTCAACGCTCGCGCGCAGCCGAGCCGCGCAGTCGACGAAACGTGTTTTTCAGCGAACGAGCGCTCACCCCCCGACAAGGAGGAGTATAGAAATCGTCCAAGAGGAGAGAGAGAGAGGCTTGACGTTATTGCGTAATTGCGCCGATCGAGCTGCGAGGATCGGTATATTAGACTCGGCTGGAAGCTAGGACGCGCCCAGGCGCGCTTATCATCGAAGCGGATTGATTGCAAGGTAATTGGTATTTATTATTAAGGGGTGGCGAATCCTGTAAGATGGTGAATGTCTTTGGAAGTTTTATCGGTTACGTTTACGTAATGGTTCTAGAATTAGATATAGTAGTACCGGTTTTTCCGATTTTCTTTTTAATGTGAGAGTTTTTAAGTTGTGGGGAGACTCGCAT
>JAPYZB010004927.1:0-10335 GCA_030522745.1 Eupelmus kiefferi | reverse complement strand
AGAAAAATGCGCGTCTCTCACCTGGCGCCCTTGTGAATAAATTCGGTGAGAGACCTAAGTGACTCGGAGTAATTCGGGGAAAATACTCCGTCACAAATCTAGGTTCAAAGATTTAAAAATAATCTCAATATAAAATGTTTTAAGGCAGCTTTTTCTACAAGAGATATCTCTATATTTTTAATGTTTTTTAAATTATTTTATAGACAAATTAATGTGTATTTTATTGTATACTGATTATTCCGTTATCTGATTGATAGTTATTTACACTGTGTTCCTCGTGCACTCCCATATTCACCTACACGCACTTGCACGCAATCACACACGTACACGCATAAGTATACATGCACTCGCGCGTGCATACACATACAATACCTATGGATTTATACATGTTGTACAAAGTTTTAACGAAATGTAAAGATTAAACTTAAAGAATCTTATTAAGAATCAATTCAAGAGGAGTTGAGTAAGCCAAGGACACGGTTTTATTCAAAAAGTTTATTGGAAAAATTTTAGCAAAATTCATTACCCAGTAGGTGTGACCTCTTCTTATCAGTAGTTCAACTGTGAATTCGAATACTGGAATTAATCTAGACACTGGTTGTATATGATATGCATATACTCCAGTGAGAAGGAATTCATAAGCAATTTTTTCCTTTTGTATCATGTACAAAAAATTCATCGTTTAAAAAAGGTAATCAAGCGACATTCTATCACGCCAGAATGAAAACAGCCCCTGTGTAATCAAATCAAAGCAAAACAAAAATTCACAAAGATGCCTATTTTACTAAAAGTTGATTAAGAAATTATGAGTCTTTTCTCTACTCTTAAAGCTAAGAAAACGACTGTAGTTATCTAGCAAGTAATAACAAATGAAATAATACATAGTAATTTAATATTTATAAATTCCTTCGTTTTATAAGAAATCTGTTTTTAACAATCCATGCATTAAGTTTTATTTTATTCAATCATGAATAAATAATTTTACTATATTTCCTTCAATAATAGTTTAATTAATACAACTAAATAATACTAGTTTAACTCACCCTTTAAATTTAACAAATTATTCTCGATAATCATTCAATTTATTTTTGCTTTATAAAATTTGGTAAAGTCATGACTTTATTGTAGAAAAAATACTATGATATTTACCAAAATTGATAAAAGCTATTGAGATTCACACTTTGATTCGCTCACGCTCATAAAAGATGCGGATGACGAACTCTTTAAACACGTCAAACGTCGTGAAAGTAGTGCGGTATCAAAAAACCATTTGTGTTTTCATAGCACACCTCAGCTTAATTAAGGTGACATCTTTATTCTCTGTTAGTCGAGAATAAAATAGGTACTTCTATATTTTTCCGAGAAAAAAGAGCTCTGTGTATGCGCTGAACGCTTTTTACTCAGGTAAATTAAGCACAATTTTGTCCCAGATATCGTAAAAAAATCTACCTTGGCTATGGTATACTAAAAAATCGTATATTGCACTCAAGAAGTAAAGCAGGTTATGTGTCATCCCTGAATGCCGCTCTCTCTTCGTTCGGGCGTAATTCGCACGCAGGAAGACCACTTGCTTTATTCCTTCGGTGCATAATATACTGTTTTAGCACACATCAGCTTTATTCTCGGTCAGCTAAAAAAGAAGTATTGATGTATTTCCCGAGAAAAAAGCGCTCTCCGCATGCATATCGCTGCAAATCGTGTCCTTGCCTAGCGGCTCGGGCAAAGACAAAACAATCCTTCCTAACAAAAAGACCCTTCTTTTTGCCAGGATGTACTCAAAATTTCACAGTGCGAAATATACTATTTTGAAAAAACTATTTTATAAACGTACTTTGAAGTAATTATAGTACAAATACATAGAATGTGTATGAGTATGTGTGTGCGTGCGCGTGTGAGTGTGCTAGTCTACGCGCTTTTTTAAAATTTTGTTTGTACTTCTCTTCTTCTTTCTTACCTTACAAAATATAAACATGCTGTTCTTTGTGATAAAGTTTGAGAAATTTCAAACTTTTCATTAAAAAATCCTGCATCATATTCATTATCTATTATGTTGTTAATGAAATATTTATATTCATAAAACCACTAATTTTCACTTCGATAATGTCATTCTAGAAAGCAACAATGAAACACAAGTTTTAGATAATAAGTAATAATAATTATTTTATATTATAAAATTAATTTAATACATTCTCTATAAAATTAATAGGTCGACTCAAAAATATTCGTTATCGGGAAGCTCCATCTGACTTTTCAGTATTGCACGTAACGTCATAAAATAAGAAAAATTGAATTTCAAGTACTGCAATAGGGTAGATTACATTAACATAATTCGAGGTAAGAGATTTATTAATATAATATTTAAAAAATATTACGTGAGCGAAAAATTGTACATCAATTGTTGGTATGATTTTGCTGAATGATATTCTTATAGGTTCTTGGCATCTTTGCATAACAATTATCAAGGACTTAAGAAATGTTTTCGGCTGTTGATACCATTCGGAATTATAAAGAACTAATATTATTTGTTCATGCTAAAATATAAAATATCAATATACATGTAAAAAATAATTTGATTTTGAATAAATTTTTAACAAATAATGAACATAAAGATTATTTACTTTTTCTGATACTTTATTTGCACTATTAGCATACGTATATAGTCTTACGAAACTATTAGCTGATATTATACAAAATTGCTGAAATTCAATTGATGATACTTCTGACTGATCCAATGTTAAAATTGTTTTTAAGACAAACATTTGAAAGTATTCAATATCATTGTAAAATGTGAACTATATAATATTCATATTATATGTTGGTTGAATTATCACGTTTTTAAATTATACTCACGTATAGAAGAGTAAATCCACCAGTTATGAAATATCCTACGTATGCTATTGTTGCCTTCATAATGACCAGATTCAATATTTTATTAAATTTGGTTATGTACCTAAGTAAATAATAATATTTTAAGTAAATTTTATTAATGAATTTTAACAGGGGAAAACAGGGGGAATAATGTTATGTATTGGTTTACCGTTATTGATCGAAAAAGAACGAAAGAATGTTGCTAAGGATTTTGTTTATATAATTCATCAATAACGGTAAACCAATAAATAACAATAAATAATAATAAATAGAATATTAAGTGGTAAGATTTAAAAAAATATTTTAGTGTTCAAAAGAAAGTTCAAATTTAATCCATTATTTAACTTTAAAAATACTATGGACTTTAAAACATACCTTATTACTTTTTGATGTTTGAGAGCGCAGATCCTTAATTGCGCAAAATTACGAACCTTACTGTAATCTTGTTTTATGATTTCCAGTTTAGCCGCTGCATCATACATGAATAAAAGACCTACCCCGTCAACGATCAAACTGCCCCAAGTCGAAAACAAAACTATCAGTTGATGTATCATCAATAAAATTCGTACATATATGCATTTAATCGAAAAGGGGTACCAAGCTGATGTTGGCAATGGACTAGCAGTCGGAGAAGTACTTGTATCATAAATTTGCATGAATATTACTATTACGTACATCGTAAACATTATGCTGCACAAAATTATTATATGCATTAAATCATATTTTAATGTTTTGAATCTACTTTCGTTGATACGAATAATAATTTCTTTAACTGAATTTAACAAATACTGAAAGATTGTAAGTTAATTTTAATAGCGTGTTCAATTCTCTGTTGCCGTTAGTATTAAAATATCGTAGAACAGTAGTAATTTCTTAATACAATTCGCTTTACATACCTTTAAATATTTTTGTTGATATTTTCCTACTATAAAATTGGTTAAACTTTCTATAAAAATTGACGTTTCCATCAAACATTTTGAAAATTTTGTAATATTGTGCTGATATTGGTATACTCCTGCAGCTGAAGCTAATATAATAAACACAAAATTAGTTGTTATAAACCACCATGTAAAATGGTATGTATAAAATCTTGATTTCGTAACATTAGCGTCTAAAGGTAATATTCCAACTATTATTCCTATAAAGTTTAGTATTTTGAAGTACAGCCCAAGTACCACTGCACTAGATATAATCATTATTTTGTTTAAAAGATTCTTATTCTAATTCTTTTCTCCAATTTTTAAACTTATATTCCGTACAAATAATCTTCAGTGAAAGTGCTGACCAACTGCCAAACTACCAAACTTAAAATTAGTATATTTTATTGGGTCGCTTAACTCCGAAACAGCTTTCATATCGTTTACATAATTGAGTGGAAATTTATTTAAAGTCTTTCTTAATCACCCTTTTAATCATAAGTTATTAATATTAATAGTCAAAATATATACAATAGACTTTTAACAGAGAATGATCCTACGTTCACTTAAGTATGCCCTTATAATGAATGAATTAAATATATTATTAAGTTATTAGTTTTTATTATTAGTTATTAGTATTTTTCTGGTACAAAATATTTATATCAAAACAATTAACATTTTCTGTAAACAAATCTAATTACAGAAAATAATGAAAAGCCCTTATAAACTAATGTAAAAACTGATAAAATTTTATGTGAAAAATTTATTATTCGCTATGATTTTCGCACGGGCAAAGTTTGCCGACAATGACAACAATTTCCGTGCGAGATCACTTTCTTTTCACATGCATTATATACATTATTTTTTACAAGGTGTGAGTAGTTTAACCGAATAATACGAGGTTATGTATAGTATTATAAATTTTTCATTTATTTGAGTAAATAAATCAACCGAAAATACTATTATTTTATTCAAAACAAAAATACAGTTACTTATGTAAATGCTTTAAATAATTCAAACAATGATATACTTAAACAAATTTCTTTTTAACTAGAATTATTACATTTTTTGGGTTTATATCAAATTTATTATTTGTATTTTCTTGTATGTTAAATAGCAGTGCGTAAAAAAAACATTACATACATTAAAAAATGTGCGAAATAATAAAAAGAAAATATTCTTTTGAATAAAACTATTTTTTTTTATCAAAAATATATGGTGAACAGAGATTAAATTTTAATTAAAGCACTTTTGATATTAATTAAATGTATTCGTTCAAAATTTATAATTTAAAGTTTTAAATCATTTGAAATCATTCGATTTTTTTTAAATAATATTTTGAAGATAATGTTTGTTTACATTTTCAATATTATTAATATAAGAACTTAAAACTGTCAAGTAAGTTTCCATTGAAAAAAATTGTTCAATCATATTTAATGATACAGTATTACGAGTTTTTATTAATTTTCGCAATATTTGTTCCGGTTTTATGCAAACTTATCCTGCAAGGCCCTGAAAAGCTTTTCGTGATTCTATTTAACCTGCCAGTCATCGCGCTTAAAAAGACGTGCACCAACTGCTTCTGACTATGGTGCTTAACTTGAAGATATTTTCCCTCGACGTATAGGTACACGCCAAATTGCAACGGCCTCGGTAAATGCCTTGTATCAACAGTTACGCCTTAATTTGACGCCTTAGCTTGTGCTTTATTCGTCTTGTAAAGAATACAGTTTGCAAGTATTTTTGAGATTAGCGTCTTTCTTAGCTTTTTTTTTGCTTAACCTTTTCACCTTTTATAAAAATAACAGTACTTTGTATATATTATACTTGGACATTATTTTTGATTTTAATTAAGTACTGATCATTTTTATTAAGAAATTTTAATGCCATTATAAATTTTGTCATTCAGAGATCGTGTAACATTATAATTTATAATAATAGTAATAATTTCAGTATTAAAAATATTGTAAAAATTTATTACTGAAAATAGTTATTAGTGAAATTTTGTTTCATTTTATTTTCAAATAGGTAACATAATTCAATACCATTATACATTAAATGCTAAAGTATATTACATCATAAAATTTATTAACATTTGTACAAACACCAACCAGTTTGTAATTTACAAATATTTAGTATTTATATATTACACTATTTAAATATTAACTGTTTGTGAACGCTACAATTTTTTATATTTAATCAACATTATTGTTAAAATTTATAAAAATTGTGATATATGAATAAATATGTACAAGTTCGTAAAATAACATGTGTGATATACAATTATACATAAACTTAAATTTTATGAATAAACATACACTCTGGAATATTATTGAATTCAATATGTACAATATTATTACACTATAAAAATTATAGCACCATGTATAATTTAAAAAATTTGAACTACTGATTTTTTTCAGAATTTGGAAAATAGAAAAATAAAAATACATTTTGTTTAATTGCAATTATTTCACATATACACGCACACACAAACACACCCATACCGTCACCTATTAAAAAGGTTTTATTCTAATTCATGGCATTAAGTATCAACAAAATGTAAAACCAAACAAAGTTTTCTCTCTGAGAAAGCAAAATAAATAATTATAGTGTTAATATAAACTTATGGTTATTTTAGAAAGAAAAAGATTTTCAATTTAATTTATGGTAAACTCACTATCGATTTCGATTTTCTGCACTGATAAACTTTTCTTTTTTGCCAACTGTCAATATTGAAATATACTAAAGCAATCGAATATAACTATAAAAATATATTTCATGTTTCGAAATTTTATCTATTTAATAAAGCTAATGCGTAATTCAATTTGGCTAATGTCACGCGTATTCCAGTCTTTCTAACAGTATTAAGAGTTTAAATATTAATAACTGTCAGCGTTCGTGATTGATCACAGAGCGCGATGGATTCCCTGAATTAGACAACCAGCACTTCGACTCGCGCATAAACGAGATTATTTTTCCAGCGCAATTCCCCCCAGGCGAAAACGACAACCCATCCAGGAATCGGTTTACCGTTCCAAGCACAAAAAAATTCCCAGCAATAACGGACTTAATTAATCCACATCTCATTGACCCGCTTGCGAGAGCGCAGTCCCACTGGAGTATATATATCCGTAATCTCGAATACCGCTCCCAGTTATTCGAAGACCAATCCCCAAGTAGCTTGTCGCGCGCTCGAGCTAGATCTTATCCCGCGAGTTTATCTCGAGCTCCTTTAACCCCAAGAATGGTCCACTTTGCTTCTGCAGCTGGGCCCAAGCTCGCGCAAACTATGATCGTAACCGTGTAACTTGCCCCTTTCGCTCTCTCTCTCCTATCGCCTCCTATGCTCCTTCAAGAGAATTCTTTATCCGAGCTGCTCTCAGGTGTTCCGAACGCGCGTGCACGAATTTTCCAAAGTACTTCGATTGTTTTCCTAGCATCGCGGAATTCGCCCGACCCTCGTTGCAGGGCCGACTAATTTAGGAGATTTTCGGCGGATGGATTCAGAAGTTAGTAGAGCAGGATTTTTAGATTTAAAGTCCGTAATTTATAAATTTGTTATGACAGCGTGCGTAGTTGAGATATAATATAACATTATTTGTATCCTAAAAACAGCATATGCATACCGTATTCACTTGAAAATTTTAATAATTGTTCAAATTGTCTGTTCAAATAAAACAGTATAGGCATGTTATTCATATTCAGTGTGGTGCATACGATTCATTAAATAATGCAAAGGCATGAATGTGTATTTATTGTTTGTGTTTTACTTAGCTATGTACTTATGTATTTGTTGGTTCCGAGCTCGATATTATTTTACACAAATGTGCACATGCTATTTCAACAAGAATTCGCTAATAAAATAAAACACATAAATGAATTAAGAAAATTTAATTTTTAACATCGTGTAGCTATATTAAAACTATGCATACATAAGACTGGATCAAAACTGAACTTCAGTATGTGTTGTGAAGTATACGTGCTACACTAAAAATATAATAGAAATTCATTGAGTACTTCACATTATTCTAAATTGAGACTAATTAGGAGTTTACTAAAAACCATATTTATATTAATAATAAGGAAAACTAATTAGCTCCTAATGTGCTAATTTACGATATTAAATATGTGACTTGCAATAAAATATTTAATATATCAAAATATGAAAAATATTTATTTTTCATTTGCTTATGTTTGTTTTTGTAATTATTTATTATTAAATCTTTATTATACATGTTTTCATTAAATAATGCATAATCATGTAAAACAAATGGATACATTTTACAACCTTGATTAGTACGTTATGATTGCAGAAAATTTCAGAGGAAAATATTTAAGACAATTGGGATCAAGAAGAAAATTGCAAATTTTATTGCTTGCATGAAGGTCTTAATCTTATAAGATTTCTTATATATTCTTCTATTCTTTCTTATATATTTCTTATAATCTGATCGACAAAGGGTTCAAAATGTTTGACTCATGCACATCATTAATGATTTCCAGAATTATTAAAATATGATTAAAAATTGTGATTAAACCAGATTATATTTTTTTTAAATGTTTTTTTATCGAATTTAATAATTTATCATATTATATGAATCAAAATGTTTTCACAGAAATTTATATTTTAAATAAGGAGAAAATGAAATGGCATCTGCGCCCGCAGAAACTGATAAAATATGAGCCCAATGAACTCCACTTAAAATTTATCGACGGGCCATCTGAAAATAAATCTGGATGTTGTTTTCAATAAATTTGGCCTCACTCGCATTCCAACGTAGACGCACATGGAATTTCATCGTGTCCGCGCTCCGATAGAGATGAGTGCGCATTCCACTTTATATTTTAATATCAAAATAAATGAAAATCACTCGTCGGCACTGTCGCTTAAGCACATTTTTATTCGGTTTTGCCGCTTATGGTATTCGCTCGCTGCGAGCTTGAGTTATTTTATCGATTCGACTATTCTGGGGTGTGCGCAGGTCTCGCTCACCTTCACTAATGCCATGAAAAACAATTCGTGTATTTCATCGGCTCTGCAGCCCCCCCCCCTCTCTCTCTCTCTCTCTCTCTCTCTCTCTCTCTCTCTCTCTCTCTCTCTCTCTCTCTCTCTCTCTCTCTCTCTCTCTCTCTTTCACACTCGCTCTTTTCTAACTGGCTGTCTTTTTTCTGCCAGAACGTTATTACGTTCCAGCGTGTCCATTTTGTTCGAGAGGGAAATCCGACTGGGAATCCTCACTTGATCGCGGGTTTTATTTTATATCCTTTTAACAATTTTACTATGGCTACAGTATTTCTTCTTCTAAGTCGGTTAGTTGTATCAGCGCTTCAAACTCCCTGTATAGTGATTTTCTCGTTGGGTACGTAAAAGCTAATTGTTTCTCTTTCAATCTATTCTATGAGTGTATTCCGTTACTTTTCGTTTTCATGCGTTGATAAAACATGTAATTCTTTCATTGTCGCTTTAATAGTACATTGTTTAACAAGTGAGGTATAGTTGCCAATAATGTACGCGGGCACGAGTTGAGCGCAGCGAGTGCAGCATGTGCCCAAGTGTGTTATTAGAAACCATACCGAACGAGTTGAACACAGCATTTTACATTACACGTGTTTCTATTATATCTGATTACGATTTTATTGCATGTACGAAAAATAGCGAATTGCGCCGGCGTGGGATATTTTCATAGCTCATGTCCGAGTGTGTTTTGTTTTTGCAATTGCACGTTGCCACGCCAGACATGCATGATAAAAAATTATTTATTAAACAAATATCTCGATTAATTCTAGCACAAACGTAATGTTTTATAAATCTTCATAATCAGGTCAAATTTTATTGCAGATAAGACAATTTAACAATTTTGACAACAAAAATTTTATTTCGCTAATGGTTAATTTTAAATAAAAGGTTTTAATGCGAATATTTTGGTAGTTATCATTAGAAATAATGAAGATTTCGTCTACATCAATCCCTGCAATAAATTCTAATTCCAGTTCTAAAATTACTACCTCGATATTGTGCTTCTGATATTCTGCTACTAGTGTTTTCGATGACTAAAGTGATTAGGATTAAGATGTATTACTGTGAAAAATATTGTAACAGGGAAATTATTTACAGGATATTATTTAGATTATCAAGGTTCAATTTATTCGTATTTTATGCAAGTAGTCTTGTTATGTAGTTATGCTCTTTATATTTATTATTTGGAATTAGGATTAAAGGAGGCAATGATTCTACTTCAAAATTCATTTATTAATTTACTTTTTTCTTATAAATCATTTAGAACTTATGCCAAAAAACCGCTATCTCTTAAAGGTGTCTTTATTCATTTCCAGGGTTAAAAGAAGGTGTCTCTACTCAAAACAATCAACTTGACCTTTAAATGACCCTAAAAGTTATATTCAAGTTCAAGACTATATTTGATCGTAAAATTTTTCGCTTTATTCATTTCTGGGGTTAAGGTGGCATCAGCGAATTTTAAAAAAATATACCGCATTGATGAAATTTTACAGAAATGTTCTATAAATCTTCAGTTTTTTATTGGTGCAAAGA
>JAPYZB010004926.1:0-11024 GCA_030522745.1 Eupelmus kiefferi | reverse complement strand
ATGCAAAACACACGTACAAACAATGTCACGCGAATCTCGTTCTACTTTAACCACTCCAACTGCCAGCCGATCTA
Source organism: Eupelmus kiefferi (assembly GCA_030522745.1). Taxonomy (NCBI): domain Eukaryota; kingdom Metazoa; phylum Arthropoda; class Insecta; order Hymenoptera; family Eupelmidae; genus Eupelmus; species Eupelmus kiefferi. The sequence continues at coordinate 10,950 of JAPYZB010004926.1, read as the reverse complement.
CGACGGGCGTGAATTTCACACAGCCCTCGCAAAATAAAAACAAAAAACCGTATCTCGCGCGACACATGAGAAGGCAAAAATGTACGCGCACGCAGCAGGAGCGAGTCGTTTAAACACAAATTTCGCGCATCAGGCTGTCCTTCGTCCCTCGCTATTTCCCACCCGCGACCCCATTTCCATGCAAATGCATACCGAGCCACACGACAGAAAGAGAGAGAGAAAGAGCAGGGCCATAACTCGCGGATGTAAAATCACGGAAAAAATTGCACGGCATTAGTAGTTAGTTCCAGGCCGAGGACCACGGCTGATGAACTCTCTATCTGCACGCTCTGTACTCGATTACATTAGGTATGGAGATAGTTATGGGCACCTAAGGTACTGCCATTTCTCTCTTTTCTCGCGCAGTCTACGAGCCTTGACGTGCTCCGCGCTGTCATGAATAATGCCGTGTGCGTTACATGAGATCGCGCGTTCCATGTAATGATGTAGATGTAGGGGCGCGCTGGCTGCTTTGCTTTTAATGGCCTTCGACGAGTGAATTGGATGGGATGAAGGTGGAAGCTGAGAATTGAGAGCGGAAAAGATTGTAGGCTTGTTTGGTATTGGACTGGATTTACAGGAGGCACTGTGGAGTAAAAGTAAACTTGAATACTAATTATTTTTAGGGAAAAGAAAATCTCTATGTTTGACGGTCTAATGTGGTTTATATCTTTTAAGATTATTCATAAGTAAATCTTTTTATTTTCGAGCGTATTCAGTGCATTAATATCAGAAAATAGCAATGCTAGGAGAAAATCGTTATTTACGACACTAGTGAGGTAAAGTGATTTTAACCCTGTATGGGCGTTTCCGCGCGAGCGAAGTGAGGGTGGAAAGTTTACATGTGGTTAAAATCAGTTTAACCCACATTATCGTACGTAATTTTTTGACACAACGTGCGAAAAGCTTATTTAAATGTACGCGTTTCTGATCGAACGTGCTGGAAAACGAACTTCCCGCACGCCGTGTGGAAAAGAAAATTATAATTCACAAGTTACACTCGCACTTATCGTAATCCTCAATAAATCTCTCCGCAAATACATCCGTTTTCCAAATGCCACTTTCACCGTCCTTGCCCAATTAAAATCAATCTATCTCGACCTCGCACCAACCAGCTCGATCCTTCTTCCGCCCTCTCAAAAACCCAATCCCAAAAATCTCAAACCATCTACACCTCTCTCAATAAAAAGCCGAATCAGCCTCTCCACTATCCTCCATAACCCACTCCAGTCCAGCTCGCGCGCGACGGATCACCAGAAAGACCTTGCCATTATCAGACTACAACCGATACGGACTTACACCCACACCCGCCAACATCGGCCAAGGCTGACTCTGTAACGCAGCTGTGCCCTCGGAGACGGGGCCGAGTACATACAGCACGTATCCAGCTCGCGCGTCCCTCGGGAAATGATCCCACTTTGCAAGGGCCGGAGAATGGAAATGACTCGAGGCCTGGTATCGCCTCCGGCGAGCCGGCGGCTTCCACTTGGTCAGCGCGACAATGACGCCTCGAAATAACGAGCGACGCGGCCGGGCCAATTTCGCTGATCGAATCGCAAGTGTATAAGGCTTCCCCTCTTCGTTTCCCTTTTTTTCCTTTCACTCGGCTACGAGCTTCTTTTTTACTTTCGGCACGCCGCTTCGTTTTATGCCGCTATGTGGGCGGCTGCCGCTGGAAATCAGCGGGCTATGGGCTGATTGGAATAATTTATGGACGAGCGCGAGGAGGGCGTTATCTGTTTTATGAGAGCTGGCTGAGAGCTGGGTCTCTGTCGAGTTTTATTTCTGCAGTTGTTCGATGAGCCGATATCCGTCGAGTTTTGGGAGCTGTGACGTCGAGCTGTTTTTACGGGCGGCGCGTGTCGAGGTGCTTGGGGATTATTAGTGATCGGTGGTACGGTGTTTAGGAGTGTTTATGGAGTCTGGAATGCTGGGATGGGTTTGAGTGAATATTTATTTGTTGGGTTGAATTTGAGTGAGGAGAGCAAAAATTGTGGCCTTCCCATTCTGGTTTGTTTTGAATGAATTGAAAATGGAAATTCGCTTTTAGATATTAGAAGTTGCAAAAATAAAATCGTGGAGCAAAAATAGTTTAATAGTATAAGAGTATATGGAGTTCATCGTACATTGATTAAAAATTCCAAGAAAGTAATATCTGTTCTTGTACCACGTAACATTGATAACTATATAATATCATTGAAGAGCACTTTCTATTATTATTTATTTTTCTTTGTTAAATAGTTTAAATGGTTTATTTCTATATTTTGTTTATTTTTAGGATATTTTTATGATTCATTTATTTATTTTGTTCTGTGCTATTCGTAGAGCCAAATTAGGAGCTAATTAACAGTCAATCATTTTAGCGATTAAGATTACCGATTGTTATACCTTAATTAGGGCCTACTTAATTTTCCATTCCACTGAATAATTTAGACATAATATCTACACAATACACGCATTCCCAGACAAATCCATCCTAAAAAAACCATCGCAATACAAAAAAACGACAAAACTTTCGCATTAATCAAAGAAAAGAGCCAGCGACTGAAGGACAAACAAGCCCCGAGAAAAAAAGGGTGCACCAAATCCCTCCTCCCGGCAAGTTTCTTAAGCATCAGCGCGAGAACTTGCTTAAAGAAAATCCCGAACGACGAAATAAATCGCGACCTCATCCCTGTTCTTCTAGCGCCAGCTATATCCTTTAATTATGCTAAGTAACGTCTCCTCTCCGGGCTGGCGCGCAAGAGAAAGGGGTCGGAAGCTCCGGCGTGCCATCTCTAAGACGGTCATAATATTTAATCACTACTCGTTCGTATCCGAGCGCCGCGCGCTAAATCAATAGTCCGCTTTTTTACGCACTCTCCGCGGATTTCGCCGGCGCGCGTACATTTGACAAATTGCGCTTATTGTCGAGATGCTGCTGGATTCTTTTTTTTTAACGCGAGGAGTTTTATGCTCGCGTTGGCGAGAAGAATGAAGATGTTTTGTCCCTGAGTTGTTAAACTTTTTTCGGGTGGGTTGGAGAAATCGATCGCTTGATTATCGTGTTAAAAGAATTCATAGTTCTTTTATTTAAATGATAACATTTGATACAAAAACTGATAAACATTTTTCTTCTTTTGGATTTTTCTTTTTAAATATGCTTTCAAATAAATCAACTAAACGAACGCATCGCCTCTCATTATTTAAACGAACTAACAAAGCAACAATAAATTGTTTATCTTCTGTGAACAAATAGGCGTCTTCCTCCAAAAGCCCGCGGATAAGAGGCCCCCCACCGAGCGCCGCGCGCCAGCAGCCTTGGACAACAAATTATCCGCTTAGGGTAGGTTTTCTACAACCCCTTTCTCGAGCACGATCTTAAAGATTACGAAACAAACGAGAGTGAGAGAGAGAAAGAGGTATAGGTAAGCTCCAGTGCTCGTCTGGCGAATGGGGTGACGAGCTGGCGAACCGTAACTCTTTAAGGCTTCCAACAACTCCTCGGCTACACAAAACGAGGGGAGAGCCGCGAGAGGAGTGTAAAAGAAATCGTTGGATTAATTAGCAACTATTATGAGCGTTCAGTTCGAGTTTGAAATTTTCGCGTTTATCGTTGGGAGGGTGGACGGTTCGTTTTGAGGGATTTTAAGATGGGTGGGGTGATTGTACAATTTCCGCAAAGTAGTTTAAAGTTGATTGTTATTGTTAAAGTTGTGGAGGGTCTATTTGAATATAAAAACATGGTATAAGCGTGTGGTGAAATTTAGAATAATATTTTTCTTTATCAGGAATTTTGAAGTTAACTAGGAAGTTGGAATTCTATTAAACTGAAATTTTTTTAAATATTGAAGATCGTACTTAAACAGTATTCAAAAATTTTAATTTTAATTTAATTATTTTAAATGGAAGAGTCTTTCCTATAAACTCTAATACGGTACTTGGTTAATTTTTTAATATGGTACTCCTTAAAATGATATATGAAATATTTTATTTCAAAAGTCAAAACAAATTCATACCACATTAACCCTAAACACCCCATAAAAATTTACACACCACAGTCTAAAAATCATACTTAACCGTGAAAACTGCAGGTTCGAAGAAAATTTTAATTATCATCGAATGAAAGGGTGCGAAGACGAAAATGACGCTGCCGCTAAAAGAGAGAAGGGGCTAAAAGGGAGAAGCGCAATAGCCGCCGTGCGCGTAACTTAGGTAGGGCTCACGCGCGCCGCTCCATTATTCGGATTAATTACGCATTCGCGTTTGCGCGCGCGGGCTTAACGCCCGCATTAAATTCCGATAATACGCCTACGCCCTGCCAGGGAAGCTGAATTTTGGCGTTCGTGTATTTTCTTTAAAGTTTATTTTTAATTTTAACAGATCGTGATGAAAATTGACGAACTTAAAGTATTGTCATGTATACTTGTAATTAAACTGTTAGTATAGATCTGGATGTCATGATATTGTTTATATTGACAAAAGGTATATACGTGTAGCTTATTATTGATTTATTTATTTAATAAACGCGCTAATAATTCCTTTATACAAATTAAATAAATTATCTTACAAAGAATATAAATGCGTAAAGTAATCGAAAAGAAAAGTTATAATTATAAAAATTGCCTTAGTAGCGATTTCAATCTTGACTTAAATATCGATAAAGAATCGACTGCACGGAGATCAGGCATAAACAGATTCCCTGATCTTCTCAGTCTGTTTACAATTGAAAAAAATTCATAGTTTAAAACTGAAAGATATTAAAATGCAATCTAACCTTAAGGTAAATGTAACCTTGCCGAATCTTATTTACTATTGAACCGTGATGAGTTGATAATATAGTACGCAATTTATCATAAACATACAAAATAATTATATCAACTACAACAGTTAGTCAATTTGTTAAACAAATATACAAAAATAACAAATCATCGAATTTAAAAACAATATAATAAACAATAGATCACCCACTATTTTAAAACCAATTAGTATACCTGCATCCCACCCCAGATAAAACATCTTCTCGGCAAACACACGCCTGTTCAAGGCAAGCCGCACACGCCAGCGCGGCGTTACAACCTCCTCAAGTCAGCAGTCGCGACTTCTTGCCGCTGTTTTCCACCCCCCTCATCCCCCAATGTCTCTTTCTTCGTCTCCCCCACGGCAATAGGGGTCGGCTCTTTCATTTTTTGACGCCCGGTGTATTTGATTCCACCCTTGTAATAAACCCCCCGTGGGGGTTCTTTTTCCGCGCAGTACAGCCCCGTCGGCGACATGTCATATCGACACCTCGGCTCGCGCGCGAGCGCCTCTCCTACTCCATATATTCTTTTTTTTACCCCGCGCGAGGATATATCCGACAGGGGGGCTAGAGATGACTGCCGGGTAATTTGCTTTCTTATTTTCTCTTTCGCTCGGCCCCTTTTCTGCAGCATCCGGGTGTCGATTCGCACTGGCTGCGTGCTTTCTTCGCCTTGGCTTTATAAGCTGGTGTAGGCTGCGATTTCGGGGGTGCTGCCTGGGTTTGGAGAGTGTCGCGCGTGAGTTTCTTTCGTCATTAGGTGGATATGAGAGAGGGAATCTTCAATGGGGGTGTTGGTTTTAAGCGCGGGGTTGAGGTGGTGATTTTAGGATGGAACTAGAGGTATTTTGCTGTTTGTTATTTTTGTTTTGGGAGGGTGGTTTTTGACGGAGGTTGAGACTTTAGTAAATCCGAACAGTGGTAGAAGGTGGACAGATTAACTTGCTGTTTTCTATAGTGGAAAATGTTGGTAATTAAACCCAGCATCATTGTGAAATGATTACGGTATTGTTAAGAAGGGTCAGGACAATATTAACAAATGGGATGAGGAAAAGATTCCCTTTTCTTTTTAAATCGGCTCTCCGCTAATCTGACGCCCCCTCTGGCAATCTTCGAACTCAATATTTTTGTTTACATTTTTGCTCTTTTCTCTCTCAACTGTCTAATAAGCCGCTTTGATCCGGCTGTAAATTAATGCTTTAATTATTTATCTATTGTAATATAAGATTTACGATATAAAGTTAGAAACATTGTCCTCCCATATAAGTTTGTGTTAAAAATTCAATTTTGAACATCAATTTTCTCAAAAAAAGACTAGAAAAAAATACTTAAAAAATTTACTAATTTTGATCTAATATGAAGAGCAATATACCCAAATTAAAAAAAAATAGTATTGTATTATGCTTATAAATTGTTTTTATTATCCTTATAGCCAAAATAACAGGTTGTAAGTATATGATATAGTCTGTTTTATGAACCAAAGATAAAGGTGCTCAGTAGTCAAGAAATACAAATAGCGTTTTAAAAACAAGATTTTTTAGTTTACCAACAACTCCTGCATTGGCAAGGAGACTACCCACCTTTGATTCACGTATTTATATAAAACTTTGCAAAATGATCTTTGGCCCCAAAATACTTATATTGGACCCGGGACTTCTAGTTGGGACTCCTAAATAGGGTTTATTTAAGCATAGAAGTAAAAATATGATTTAAGATTATAGAAAAAGTTAAAAATATATTAAAGAATTAAATTAAATATTATTTCATATTTTAGATCAAAAAATCATTTTGAAAAGTACCATCGGAATGCATAAAGTTCAATGCAATCGAGACTCCACATTTTATAGTACAATTTGTCATTTGAGTAGCACTTGAAATGTCCGAAAATAGGTATGGCAGAATATAAAGCAATTGCTTTATTTTTTAACCATTTTTTCATAACTCTTAAATTTATAGATTACAAGAATATGATTTTCTTACCTCCTTGAATTTTTTCTTTTTACACTCATTATGAGGAAAAGTGACCGCTACTACACAAAAGTGCGATACTCTTATTTAATGTCGAGGGGAACCCTGAACCGAGGCAAGAAGCCCTGTGGATTCTTCATCTGCCTTCTTGAGCTTGTCTAATCAGGCTTGAGCCACTTCCAGACCAAAACTCCTCAACTCTTTTGGTTTCTCTCGACAATCTTATTACGATGTCGGATCACCAATGCGTAGGAAATCGGTGCTAATAGGATTATGGAATTTCTTTTATAAAAGAGGAATCCCCTCCAGGTAAAAATGGCGAATTTAATCAACGAAGAAATTCTTTAAATTTTTTGACGTCAGAGAGGAAGAGAGGAGAGAGAGAGAGAGGTGCAGGTAAAGTTTCTGTAATTTGTGGGGATGAATAAATAAAAATGAAAGCTGTTAAAAATCATGGGAGTGATCAATTCATGATAAGACATATTTTATAGATTATCAAAATATTATTTTGATAAAAAAGAAAAGAATTTAATTCAATTTCGGAGACTGCAATTTCTAATTAATTTAATTACCTGATATGAAAGATAATATGTTACACTAAAGAGGATAATATTAATAAATGGAAAGTTTATTAGTGAAACAAGATTGATAATCACACTAGTCGAGAACACTCGACCTCATTTTCTCACACAATGTATGAAAAATAGAATTTTAAACACTCAGAAAAAATGAATATTTTCAAAAATCATATGAAATTTTATACACTAGTTCCAAAATTGTTCATATACTGAAGCTTCATATAGGGCATATGAATTTCAAAATGTTACATGCAAATATCAAAAAGAAGTTGCATCTCAGCACCTAGCTTCAAGCGCTCTTCAACTGTTCGCAATTCTCACCTTTCCGTGACCTAGAAATCTTTTCAAAAATTCTTACATCACACAAATTGCATAAAAATCCAAAGAAAAACCCCCCATCCTCCTCGTCAATTCTCAACTCCAAAATTCAAACATTACGCAAACCAGCTATCCCTACAAAATCTTCAAATGTATCTACACTCCCTTTCCACCCCAACCCAGTTCCCATCCAACCTGAGAGGAGCCAGGAATAGAGACATTATCAAGGCGACGAAACAAGTGTGAATTCCTAAAATTTCGCGCGCCACTCGAAGCTAAAAGGCGAGGAGAGAGAGTCGCTCCAGCGCAAAGGCCTCCTCTCTCTCTTCCTCCGAGCCTTTGACAGCCGCGAAGAGGGACAAAACTCAGCCCTAAGAAGCCTTTAAGAAGACGGCGTCAAGGCGCGCCGCTCGGGGTAGGAAAAGGCGAAGCTGGCGGGGCTGCTGCTGCGGGCGAGCTGTACAAAAGTCGCCGCATGCGCAGTGGATCGCCGTGGAAAAAGTCACCGGCGACCCGCCCACACCCGCGAGAGCCCGGGTTATACTCCGCCCCCGAAAATCTCTTCGCTCTCTGCAACTCTCTTTTTCACCCTCTCTCTCTATTTCCTCCTCTCTCCCCTCCTTTGCTAGAGCTTCTGCAGTGTGTGTATACTTTCTAAGGAGGCTCTGAGAGAGCTGCTCGCTGCTGGCCGGTCGCGTTGAGCTTCTATATGCCATGTGACTCGATGTGAGAGGAGAGACTGGAGGTTCTTATGGTTTTTGAGATTTTGTAGTAGTCGGACGGAGCGTCGGCGTGTTGGAGTCGAGGAGCTCGGGCGGTGGATTGGTTTTGTCGGTGGTTTTCGGTTGGAGGCGATGGGGAGCTGCGATGCTTGTGTGATTAGTATTGTGGTGGTTCGAGAAGGCACGTGCGCGGTTGAGGAAGGTGATGTTTAACGGTAAACAGACGAGTTTTTGTCATTTCGGTCGGTGGAGAATGAGGAAAGGTTTTTTTTTAAGTTGGGATGTGTGCGAGTGAGACGGTTGGAGGAAAGTTTATTATTAATTTTGAGTAAGCCGTCAGTTAGTGCTAATGTACTTTTTGTTGTAATATAGATCTGCGTTTTGATCTGCGTTTTAAAATAGTATATTGCAAAATTTGTTTGTTTGTCGTCTCGTCGCTTATTAAATTAACGCCGCTCGCTTGTTAATTTAACGGTATAACGGTACGTGTTACAATTTTCCGTAGTATATAATTTTAGCTTTATTGTTTTTCATTCATAAAAAAATTTAAAAAATAATTAAAATAAAAAGATCGGGAGGTAAAACTTCATTTAAATTATATTCATACGATTATTAAAATCTTTCTTTAACAAATTTTTGATAAAAATTTCTTTTTATTCTACGTTATCTGCTTATTCTTACAATAACACTTAAGTACCAAATAATGAATAAAATTTTATGTTTAAGATTATGTAATAATATACAAACTAAATATTATACATAATATAATATTTTAACGAAACATTTAATCATAAACCAAATTCACTAATCATATATATATACGTGAAGAGAAAAGCATTAACAAAACTTATTTTTCCATTCACGTAGAAAAACGGGAATGTGTAGGTATAAAAAAACTCTTCAGCACAGAACAAATTATATCTTCATCATAATAATTTTTACTGTCCTAAAATCTAACTTTTACTCTTGCAAGCCCTATGACCTACAATAGTATAAACAAGAAGATATTTTTAATTACTCTTCTTCTCCTGTGTACCAAATTATTAAAAGCACTCTAAAAAAGCAAACCAATAAAAAAACCCAACTCTCTCTCTCCGCCACTATTCATCTCGAGTCCGCATTTATTTTCACCGACTGCGGCCCAAAGAGCCCGCACACGGCTCAGTTGCGGTCCGCGGCAATATCGCTAGCTTTCGGCCAGCGCGAGCGCTCGCAACATCAGCGCTGCAGTAGCAGCTCGTTAGGAGCGCATATAGCCTGGGAGCGCGAGTTGCCTGGGCGCATCGAAACTAATCCACGAGTCTAATTGGCTGTCGACGGTGAACTCCGCTCGATTGTTCAGCCGCCGGTAATTGGGCCAATTAACTCATCGAAAAACACACCGCACCGGCAGCAGCAGCAGCAGGAGCGGTGTAAGTGCCCTCGAGGATAGCTCAACGCTGTAGCGGATGGTCAAATCGTGCGGCCGATTGTACGATCGTGGATGCAGTTTCTGGGGATTGACCGGCTTTTATCGATTGCGAATCTGTTGGAGGGTGTTTTTTTTGTAGTATGATGTTTGTTGTTTTGGGGAGAGGTGAGGGAGTTGTTTAGTTTTTGGGTCATTGGGATATATTAATTGAGCAGGATGATGATTGAATTGGTTAGTCTAAAAAGATTCTGAATAGTGAATCTTCAAAATACTGAGAGTTAGAGTCATAGCAGTCATAGCAGTCATAGCAGTCATAGCATTGCATTATTAATGACATAAAAAATGGAAGTTACACCTACTTGGTCGATTATTGAAGCATTTTTTAAGATTCAAAGGATTGTAAATTTAACATTTATTTATTAAACTTTATTGTCATAATCTAGTAAATTATATTTATTTGTAAAACACTGAAACTAAAATTTGTAATGTAATTATATGCTTTTGGATTGTTAAAAAATAATCTTCAATTGTTATTTCAAAAATAAGTCCATTAGTTAAGACTAAACTATGTTGAGGGAGAGATGCTCATAGTAGCTAGCCATAACTATTTCAGTTGCGATTACTTATTTTTAAAATTCTTTACGAAACTTTATTACAAAAAGTTTAAATTTTGAAAAAACGATATTAACGTTTGTTAGAGAACTTTTTAAGGAAGAAAATTTAAGTTGAAATTTGAAGTTTAACCTAAATGGTAAAAAGTTACGGACTAAATTGCAGCTGGCCGCGCTGAACAACTTTTTTCAAAGTAGGTAGTTTCGTAATAACTATCAGACTTATCATTATTATAATGAGTAAAAAGATACCGTTCGATAGTAAAAAAGTGTATTATTATGTTACAAACTTTAGTTTTAGTAATTTGCGGTAAGATATGATTTGATTACGATTTATGTTATTTAATTGAATAATAATTTTAAAAAGCGTTTAAGAAAGATAAATTATTGAAATGTGTTTTATTCTTTAACAAAATACAGCTCTTCAAAAAATGCTTTTTAAAAAACACAAACTCAATCAGTCAAAACCATAACTCTCACAATCCCGCACCCCAAACTACAACCCATTTCCAAAACGATCACC
>JAPYZB010004921.1:0-14354 GCA_030522745.1 Eupelmus kiefferi | reverse complement strand
CTTTTATAAAAATTAATGCGATAAATAATAAATTTACACAAAAGCAAAGTCGAAAAATGATGCGAAAGCCATAATTGTAGTATATGTACTGACAAATTCATGCTTTTGAGGTTAGTATAATGAATTTCTTTACAGACATTTTGTCTGTAATTTTTAACACATTTGTCTGTCAATATTTTTAACCGTGCAAAATTCCACTGAATATAATTTATTTACGGTTATTTGAACGTTAGCGAAATTCTTTAATTGCAAGATACGAGGCCAGAACCTCTTATTAAAATTATTGCTTCTCAACATCTAGATCGCGAATTTAATTTCACTTATAATAAAATATTTTCCACGTTTTAAAAATAATTACGAGAAAGAAATAAGTTGTAAGCAGTTTCGTGATGAAAAAATTTGTTAATTAATTCTTCTTTCAAAGCAAATATGTGTCACAACTCGGACCATATTATACAGCAATTTCCTTTATTTGCAATAAATTTTATCAAGGCATTTCCTTCAGCGTAGCGCGCAATATTTCGTCCCTCTAAAATGATTTTTCGAAAAAAAAACAAAAATATGAAAATTGCTACAATATTGCAGCGCGAGCGCGCAGAGAAATAAAAGCAATAGAAGAAACGAACGTGAATACGGTATTATCAACGAGCGCGAGCGTGAGACAAGGGGAAAAGGTAAAAAACGAGATGCATTGTCGGCGCAATGTGTAATCAGTCACGTGTGTGGATGCTGGCAATGCGGTTTGCACTCATATTGAAGGGGAGCGCGCGCGAAACAAAAAAAAAGGAGGGAGGGAGAAAAGAGAGGATAGAGAGACAGCATCGCAGGGGAGTGTATACGCGCGCACAGGCATACCAAAGCAAGATCGCATTGCGCTCGCGCGCGCGCGCATATATACGAATATCCCGTTCGCTATTTGCGGTTGACGTTTGTTAGAGCCATTACGCGCATAATGTATGCCCTGGGCCCTGCTCGGCGAATGTTATACCCAAAATTACCGGGGCGCATGACCGACGACTCGCAAATTAGCATCGCGAATCGTCTACGCAATTCGCTGCTCGTGAGAGGCGAACGAGCGAGCGGACTATAGCCCCCCGCTCACGTGCAGTGATTGTAATTATAACAATGTTGAGAGCGAGTGTGTACAAATAAAGATGGCACGAGGACCGGTAGATGCCTGATCCTGAGTACATAATAATTTTGGAAGAGGATTTGGAAAATTAAAGATGCAATGAGAAAGTGGAATCTTGCAGTCGGAACGGACAGATTTTTGAAATTTTTAAATATGTGAATTAGAAACAACGACAAATTTAAATCTTATTTTCACATAAATAATGATGAAAATGATTTTTCCCTTATTAAAATAAAAATAATCATAAGTCCGTGGTTTGACGTAAGACTAAGTGCTGCAGAAATAAGGTATTATTATGCAACTGTTTAAGTAAGTTAATGAATGGGTCAGGAAACATTTAATAAACTTAAATGCTTTGTTTTTGAATTTGTAATGAGTGAGTCAGCTTCAAACAGTATATCGTTTTAACTATAAATAGTAGAAATAATAGTTTATTTAAATGATATGATTCAAATGTACATAAAATTTATTGAATAATTCAATACCTTGTCAATCATAATTTACCAAATTTAACCTCACAAAACCAGATTAAACGTAAAATCCCGATCTAAATGCAAAAAGTTGTATCTTTATAAATTCGCGAGATGACTCAATATCAGTTTTAAAGCACTCTGGGCGCTAGAGCCGAAAAAAGCGGGCTCAAACACACGCACATGATGAAAAAAAAAGAGAGCAGCGCAGAGAGAAGAGAAGAGCATAGAAGCGAGCCCTTGAAGTGCATGCGGGAACATTCGTGGTTTTAATAACGATACGAATAATGGAGGTCTGCGGAATACGGGCGGCCGAGAGCGAAAGAGAGAAGAGCGCGTTTCGCGAGTCGTTTGCGGTTCAAAAACTTGCGCCCTCTCGCTCGCCGCCCCGCATTTGCGAGCGCGCGAGCTCGGAAAAATAGCGCGGCTATTTTCGCGCGCTGCACTTGTAGACTCGAGGAGCCGAGCGCGCCTCTGATTTATATTCGGATAGGTTTGATTGAATTATAGCAAGAGACGAGAAGATTAGGAACAGTACCTTTTTCTCAACTGAGATTGCAGTCGTTTTTCGTCTGTTCAATTCTTCGGATTCTTTTGTCCATTTTTTAGTTTTAAACATGCAGTTTAGATTTACTGTATATATTCATTGTCTCGCGTGATGTACATACCTGTATAAATTTTGTAAATTGCTCAATCGATATCCGCTACACCTGAAATGTAAAATATATCCGTTAGAATATCTGTTTTCACAATAAATAGTATTATGATGTATATTACATGTAATATTTAATATAAGAGTCGTTACAATAATTATATATTTGTTTATCCACTGTGTACAAAAAATAATATATTATATACCAAGGGCGCAAAAAATGGACCTTTTTCCCCAGTGTGCAATTTGCAGTAACAGTTATAGCCAAGAAAGAATTGAGAGTTGGAGGCAATTGCTATACAACCACATGAAGGTATAAAGGTCCACTTGTCCATGGTTTATAACAATATTTGTCACATGTGTTCTAATTTTTGTGATTTTTCTGTTCTAAAGGTTTTATGTTCTTTTAAGACGTCTTAGGAGTACGTGATAAAGAAAATTATAATTATTTTGTAATAATTAAAAATAAACGTTTGCTATTACTGATTTATCCATTTCAATAATTAACACATATTTTATAAAGATTCTCATTTTAATTTCAATAAATATTTAATCCTATAATCACAGTTATTTTATTTCCCTGATTACTAGCTTTTGAAATTAATTGTTTTGGTATTCAAATATTGTCTACACAAAATGAAATTATAAAATTTTAATACAGTCATAGATTTTTTATTTACTTTGCATAAATACGTTATTATATTTTATATTGATTGTTACTAAATTTAATTATTTTGAATATTCAAAACTTTTATGCAGATTTTAATTTCTGAACTTTATTTACATTGATTTAAATGATGATTATTGAATTTATTTTGATTAAGTAGTGATATAACAATTGGTTCTAGCCGTTAACATCATTCAAATTAATATTTGAATATGTATTTAGATCCTAATAATAAACAAACATATTAGATTGCCTTTCAGATACAATCATTCATGGTGCTAATTGTAACAATAATTATTAATTTATTAATTCTTTTTGTCAAAAGTAATATCTTTGTCAAACTATAGTATATATCTTACTTAGCAAGCTTTATCAAGCTACAGTATACCATATCTTATTTGTTTTTAATATAAAAGACTACTTAAAATGAAAAGCCGTACCACTTATTGAATCACTCTACTAGAATAATTGTGATAAGTAATTTAAAACAATCGAGTGGATAGTATATGAATAAATTTCAATAGAATACTTAAGAAATAATTTGTAATGAAGATTTTATTGTGCTGTCTGAAATTTTTCTTTTACGACTGACATGTTTACATATGACATAATATCACCTGTGCTTATAAAGCTTTTATACTTTTATCATATGCAATTTTGGAACTGAGAAATGGTTAATCTTACATATTTTAAATGATAAAACTCTTCAAAATTCAAAGTTCTACGACACTCGAAACTTAGTAAAGATCTAGAAAAGAGAGAGTTGTTGAATACAATAATACATTCTGTTGTATATTTAGCTAAAAACTTTGTATAATTACAAACTTTGAAAAGGTAGGTATTATAACTCAAAACTCCACTGTTTACACTGAGAGAAACAGTTTAATAAAGAAGAAAACGAACACAATCCCAAATTGTTTACTTCGCTTTACACCAATGATAAAAAACAAAATGATGAAAAGAGCAATTTACAGCATAACTTGCACATTGCAGCGTAGGTTATAATAATCCAGCGGTAAACAAGAAAATACAACAAAATGGCAAGGAAATCATGCTAGAATCGTACAGTTTACATTGAAATGGTTTTCATGATTTTTGCATTGTTTTCAAATATAAGAAAAAAAGAATTAGAGCAGCACTATGAAAAAACTGCAAAGTAGGTTCTTGCAAACATTGTTTAATCCTCAACAAAAGCCAGCAAGGCTAAATTAAAAATCGACTTTTTAAAGGGCGCGTTATCGCGACTCTTTCTTATTGTTGTTTATAAACAAAAGCAGCGCCATAAGACGCACACATTGACACCAAAACCAAAAAGCTCTGCCAATGTAAACAATCGGAAAATCCTCAGCAGCAGGCAATCGCTCAGTGAAAGCAGAAAAAATGCTCGACGAATAAGGGAAAAATAGAAAGGCGCGCAGGTTAGGCGGAGTGCTCGCGAGTAAGAGAGAGAGAAAGAGAGCCTACAGCGACGAAGAGGACGAGGAGAACACTCTAAGTCGGCGACGTCTCGAGGACGCTTTTCGATCGTCGCTCCGGAGAGGGCAGTTCGCGAAAAACGTAACCATGGCAACCCGACGATCGGCGGAGATGCCCCCGCCGCGAAGACGCTTCTTTCACCGAGCAATAATAACACAGAGAGAGAGAACTTGGCCACTACACTTTTGGCACTGGCACTTGTTTATTTCACATGATAGGGAATCGGCACTCACTCGTGGTCGTGTTAATGAGCTCGTTGCAAGGCTGATAGAGAGACGACGCCGCCTTATCGTCGCCGCGGCTCCGCGCTCCTCTATCGCATCTCTCTCGCATCGTCGTCGGAGCGATGAATAACCTCTTCGCTGCTCATCTTTGGCTGCGGTCGTTCGTAAATAATCGGCTGTCGCTGCTTTAAACTCTCGCACACTCCGGGGTAGAAAAGGCGCCGGGGCGCGTCGTAGAAAAATGTAGAAAAAGCTCGGCTCGGTACAAAAACACACTCGGCGGTTTTTTAGAAAAGCAGCGAGAGAATCGCCATGGCAGGGTCAACACTGGGCGGCCATGTTGCCAGGAATATTGCTCTCTCTCGCACACAGACACTAGCTTACAGCCGCCGCACACACAGACGGGAGCGCTCAGTGTTTGCGGGGGCGGCGGACTCTGGAGTCTTTTACTTTCGAACCGGTGTGCCGGGGGAATATGGAGAGGCGAGCGGTCGGTAAGTGTCGGTAAAGTAGATGCCTGGTGATGCTGCTGCTGTTGGTGCTAAGGTCGGATATGCGCACGGTGCGGTGATGGGTGAAAGTACGAGCGGATAAGTCCTTTTTAGGAAATTTTGAGTTGTTTTGAGGTGATTTTACTTCGAGCGGCTTTGAAGGTTAGTACTTACGTATATAATTGTGGGGGAGTTTAGTTTATTTGCAATGGTAAATATTGAAGTTTGATGGCGATTGTGCGTCTTTGAAACTTTTTTAGCTGCGTGTAAGCTTGAATGTGTGTTTTTGATGAAAACTTTTGTTGATAATATTCATGGGAAATAATGTGTGGATAAACTTTTTTTGTTTATACATAATACTTGTTAAAAGTTAAAATAAGCCGAAATGCCAAAAATTGACTTATTTAATCCAAACTGCTTAGGCTTATAATTACTTCGATATTATTAAAGCAATAATTATTAAATTTCTTATAAATATTGATAAATTAAAATAATACAAATATTCATTTTGAAGTTCAAAGCAGTGACCACAATCTTATTGACACGTGCAACTACTTTGTGGTAATTAATAAATAGGAAACCTTTTTTTAAATCTTTAATTCCTTATTTAAAAAACTATAGGTAATTACCTCAATAGACGTTAGATATTAATTTTCTCGTGCAAACCTAGAAAACCCTTTCTAAATTATACATATTAAACTTAAACCCTTAACAGTTTATAAACGAAATACAGTAATTATTATTTAATAGCGAGGCCCATTATTCCACTACACTATCTTAATGCATAATGACATTATTTAATGAGAATTGGAGGTTAGCCGCATGTGCAGTTCAAGTTACACACGTTTTTATATAGACTTGACCCGCAAATCTTATTTAATATGCAAATATTGCCTAACTCAAAACTCGCATGTTGCGCATTGCCGGCAATCGCGCAAAGAAATCAAAAGAACTCCAAGGCCAAACGTAATCATTGCGTTCCATAAAAAGTGCCCCCGTTTTAGCCCTTGCGATTATGCATGACACTCAATTAACGTGGAAATTTTTATTGCGATTTTTTTGCTTTTCTTGGAATTCTGAGAAAATTAATGTCAATCATTGTACCTGCGGGGTTCTAATTAACTGTAGAATTTAAAAGCCATTTAAAAGATTATTTTTTAAATTATTATTTTCCTTTAGTTTGCAAGAGAAATGTTTCAGTAAGGTTTAAATTATTAATGATCCAGTTTACTTGAAATACTTTACACTTCTGAGTGAAGTTAAAACAATGAACCAGCAATATTTACCGCTTGAATAACACAATCCTACGTTTGTGAAACATTTTAAAAACATTATTGTGATCACAGAACATTTTTTCAACATAAACATTCTGTGCTAATAGAGAAGCCACGCAATCGATTTTATAACCTCCTTTTCATAAAAGAAACCCACCCAACGAGCCAGTAAATACATAACGCATCCACTCATTTCTCGCGCAGAAAACCATTCCCGGCACCCTGAGAAAGCGCGAGAAAAACGGCTGTGCATAACGAGCAGCTCGTAATCGCGATCCCCTTAAACTCCTCCGCCTACGCCTTCTATATCCTCGTCTCCCTCCCTCCAAAATCCTCTAGGCGTTCGCTGCAGCGCGCGAATCTTAGCGCCAGGATTATGCCGAATTAGTGCCGGCTGATGCAGCAGCGCGACAAAAAACAAAGACGCACATGCGGGCCCCGAGAATATAAAAAATGCACTGTACAGTGTAATAAAGTCGCGCGCGTTAATTGCCGCATGGCCGATGGTTTTCTTTATTATTTCAGACCGTCCTTATTCGCGACTTTACTACAGTGGTTTGCGAAGGGGCTAAAGTGGGTCAGTGGTGGGTAAAGGCGATGTGAAATATAAGCGCGTTTTAAGGAATCGTAAAAGGAATTGTTTACTTTTCCTAATTGCGCGCGGGAGGCGCGCCTTTATGGCTTTTTATCCCGGCGCGGGAGCGAGTGAGCTAGGATAATTTGCGCGGGGTTGATCCTTCGTTTATTTTTTTTTACTAGTATTATTATTATAAGTGTAGTTTGCTTTAACGAAGCTGGATTTTAGGCGTCCTGGCAAAAATTTTAAGCGCGTTGAATAGATGTAGGTTAAAAGTGGACTTGGTAGTTTTTGCAACTGCGTACAGTGAATAAACGTTTCATTAAAATTAACATTATGCTAATTTGTAGTACTGTTTAAAGCAGAACGAGCTTTGCATTTATAAGATTTTGTTAAATGTTCGTTAAGTGTTATTTAATTTTATTTATTCATTGCATAAATTATATTCGCTTGGAGGTTAAAAGGGGTAATTTTAAACTCCGATGAAATTAATAATTAATATCTGCACTGATTCAGCAAATTATATAATAATTATACCAAATTATAATAAATTGCTTAAATTTGCAATGACAATAACATAATACAATACATTACATTTAATAATGTATGCTGCACAATCATTAAACATATATATCACTAAAAAAAAACGACATCATATCATTGAATATTAGGATTAATAGTGTTACGACAAGTAGCATGTCTGAAACGACTTAAGCCCCCTAATCCGACTATAATTTATGCAATAAGAAACAAGAGCCGCTTACTTCACGTATCGCGGAGCAAGCGCAATTAAATAACACGAACGCATTTCCCCAAAGCAAACGCACTACAAACCCGCACCAGCCCGAATTTCCCGCATTCAAAGCCAGCTCTCCCCAGCTCCAAAATTCCTCCTATTCCCCCAGACATCACCTTAAACGACTCAAACTCGCCGAAAAACTTCACGTACAGCCGGGCCCCAAAAAGCTCTAACGAACACGTCGCTCATACACAAGGAGCTCGGTGCGTCAAGCTCGAGTTAAAAAAAGCGTCTGCGGCAGGGCCGCGAAGACGAGGAAGCTAAAACTCGCCGCAAAAATGCAAGAGCGCAGCGCTCGTGCGTGACCCGCTGACACGTGTCGCCGCTTGCGTGCGACAAATTGCAAACATCGCGCGAGCACACACAGCGCAAAGCCGTCGAGATAGCTCGGCTGCGCGCGCGTTAAGGAGCTTTCCAAGTTTAGCTTGCAAGCGCTAACTTCCCGCCGAGTTATATCCTTAACGAAGCTTCGAGTGTGCGCCCGGCGTTGCCGGCTTGTTTTATTTTCCCTCGGAGGAAACTATATTCGAGGAGCTGGGGCTGGCTAGATTGATATGGTCAATATGAGCTGGGCTAATCGCGTCTTTGAAGATACAAGCTTGTTGCCGTATTTTTGCGCCCCACGTGCTTTGCCTTTTAATTCTCTCGTTTAACAAGTCGTAGTTGAGTTAAGCGTCTTGAATAAGTTTCTTTATGGGGCCGGCTACGTGCGCATGGATATATGGGCTGGATGTTTGCAGGGGGCTTTTTATCTTAGCGCGGAGGAGTTATTAACGTTATCGAGCTGAAATTTCTGCTGATGGATTAAATTGCCGTTTTAACGGGATGAGCTTGATTAAACGGACGAATTGGAAACTGGATTGTTTTTTCTGTATGTTATAAGAGTTGTTTGGCATCGCGCATTCGTTTATTATGCATGTGTATGAATGTTTTATTGGGATTGAAATTTTCGGAGCTAGCCAAGTGAAGGTAAATATCATGAAATGTTTGAAAATTTATTGATACTATTTTTAAGAAAATAGCAGCTACAAATCGGTAGCCGACAAGATTGAATTAAAATGTAATTAAAAAATGCTAATTTTATTTTAAAATGTATGCAAATTTTTTGTTTGAGCCTATATTTCATGATAAGGTTGTAATTAATGCGTTATTAAGCAGGGCTTCATGAAGATGTCATAAAATCTGTTGGCGTTTAATAATTCTATTAAAATAATAGTAATTAAAAAGTTAACATACAATATATACGTAAACGAATTATAATTGATTCCTCTAAACGCTATACTTTTAGAATAACAAAGTTAGAAAAGTCGGGTCACAATAATACTACACTGAGAAACCGAAGATAGTAAAAATTACGAGGTAGCTGGTAAAAATGACCAACCTACTCAGTAAAGCGAAGCGATCACAGACTGTCAAAACGAAAATTTTTACCAACTAGATTGGCAAAAATTACAAGTTAGTTGGTAAAAATTATAAACCAGATTGGCAAAAATTAGAAATACCTAGTTGGTAAAAATTTTCCTTTTGACAGTCTGTGATCGCTTTACTGTGTGGGTTGGTATTTTTAACAACTAACTCGTAATTTTTACTCTCTTGGGTTTCTCAGTGTATAGATTCTAGTTTTATATATGTAAATAATATCCTCCTTGTGTTTAATTTTCATGAAATCGTACATTTCGACTATTCACCAAAACCACAAGACAACTATTTCATTAAGATCCTAGTAAATTTCCATTTAAGAATCTACCGCTTATCCACCCACAATAGAATACTACATCATTCTCAAACATTGATTCATATAACTTCTCCATCCTTCCCCATGACCACCGGCGCAAAAGGCAATAACTCCCGAAAAACGTCATCAGCGACACAATGGCCCGGAAAATATCGCATCCACCCCCACACAGCCACACGCGCGCCTGAAAACCAAATTGTTTCTTCACCCCACAAGAAAAGACATTTCCTTAAAAGGATTTTAAAATAATCAGAAACGTAGAGCGAGCAATCCAAGGGGCCATTCTTCGCGATCAAGACGCAAATGCGACGAAACGAGCGCTAAGCGGACAGCCCTGAGTAGTGGCCGCGTCCGCGGAGGAATTGAAAGCTCGGCGATCGAGGCCCCCCCGATTTGCAATTCATCCGCTCGTGTGCTGGACGAATCGTCCCGGCTGTTTTACCCTGCAGCCCTCCCCGCTCTCGAGGATCGATCGCCGGCTTCTCTCCCTTTTTCTTCTCCGCCTTACATATATGTATGTAAGTGCTGCGCGCGCGCGCGCGCGTGGAGAGAGAAAGTCCAAGGGGGGCGGCTTTTGAGGTTTCATTTGCCCCGTGGGAAATCAAACTTCCCTTTATTCGCCGGCTTTTTTCTTCCTCTCAGCCCCGTTTTTGCGAGGGAGAGAGTCGATCAAGGAGCGGGCTCAGAAAAAAGCTCAAGACTCGAGTATCCGCTGGCATTCGCGTATATAGATATATCCGCGCCGTGCGAGGCAATAATTTATCCGGCTGATAGGAGGAGCGCGAGATTTTCAATGCGGCTAGGCTCGTCAAGAGCCGGCTTGCCGATTATTGATATTCCGTCAAGTGATTACTGCGCATAAATCGACCCTGAGTGCGTGGAGAGCGCGCCCGGCGTGTGAAAAGGAGAAAGGGGGGGGAGGGGACGTTGGGTGGCTCGAGCTTTCGGAAGTCTAATGAACCGTCTTGTGTATCGATTTTGAGGCTCCGCAAGCTCGTCAAGCGCTCGTCAAGCCCTCGTCAGTTGCGGATGAAGAGCGTGGAGAAGTGGCCTGCGGAATGTATTATACAAGTGCTTTTCTGCTGCTGAGAATTTTTTCGGGCCGAGGGCGGCTGGGGTGTGTGTAGGATTAATGATGGGAAATAAGAAGTGTAATGTGCATTTAGGAGTTTTAGGTGCTGCATCGTCGTTGAGAAAGCTTTCAGATTGTAAAAAATATGTTTGCTAATTTTATATGTAAAATTTTTAGAAAATATTTTAGGTTAAAAATGAAAATTTTTTTTTTTTAATTTATAGCTTATTTCTCCTTAGCTTCCACAAGAATTTAGGGCTAAAAACTATCGACAATGTAGTTGTTGCGGAAAATGAATTTCTTTTAAGTAGAAAAGTAAATTTATTAACTATAAATTAGCATGTTTTTTATTAATTTAAATTTATAACGACTTCAGTTCAAAGTAAACACAGCGAAGGCGCATAAATAAACATCCATGACTTTATAAAGTCATTAAAAAGAACGCCTTTAATATACTTTTTGTAAAAATAAATTTAAAAATTTTATTTATTCAAGTTTTGAAACATTTCTTTTACATTTTTTTGGTTCATTTCTGGAAAAATTAATAAAATTGATATCATTATTGATGAAATAATAAACAAATTAAGATCAGGACTAACGGTAAATGATAAGACCATCAACACCTCAATTTACTTCCGTGTAAAGCCCGCTCTGAAAGTTTCTGATTTACTATCATTCAAGAATTTAATTTAATCGCTTAATATTTGATTTAAATTGTATTTATTTTTCCAATGCTTCGATTAAATTTGAGGTTGACAAGTACCAATGTATGAACGATTTATATTTTTAAAGATATTAGAATTTTATTGCCGATGTAAACCAATTAATATACGCATAAAGTAATTTGTCGAGACTTTGTAGTGCAGAAAGAAATCTCATTAAAACTAAATAAAGAAAAACGAAGCCTCGGCGACGTAAACATTTCCCCCGCACGCTCGCGCAAGAATGCCATTTTCCCTTGCAAAAAATTTCCTTCAGCTGCAGCTAAATTGACAAAAAAGCTCTGCATTTAGCGCGAGCATAAAATGACAGTTGCAGGCGCTGCTAATACGTATACCCGGAACTCCGTACGTATACACACAGCCCCCCCCCCCCCGGCAACGTTAATTTTTCCCCCTCACCTTCCCCTTATTTAGGGCATCCAGCGGCAGCGG
This sequence comes from Eupelmus kiefferi, assembly GCA_030522745.1. Classification (NCBI taxonomy): domain Eukaryota; kingdom Metazoa; phylum Arthropoda; class Insecta; order Hymenoptera; family Eupelmidae; genus Eupelmus; species Eupelmus kiefferi. The sequence goes on along the minus strand of JAPYZB010004921.1, from coordinate 2,631 downwards.
CAAAAAAAATCTGTGAAAAAGCATTCTTTTTAAGACTGAGCCGAGTCCGATGTTGCACTCATGGGGCGCGGCGCGGAAAGACGTTAGAGCTCGTTTTCAGCGCGTGCGTTTTTTTTAATTAGGAACGCCGGCGCCCCCGCAGGTTCGCGCGAAGAAAGGCAGTTAGCAGTAAAGATAAATAGATGGTGTGCAGAAACACTATAGTGAGGGACGGTTCTATTTGTTTCGACGTATCCTGGGCATTCATTTCTCTTTCTTTTATGCGCTGCCCCGCCTAACTGTGTATTTGCTTATACATAAATGATTTCGGTCTAAATTGTCTGATTAGCTTTAAGGTTATTTTAAACCCTTTTTGTTAACGAAAATACGAAAATCTATCTTAATTTCGAATTTTTAAAAAATTTCTTGACAGCTTTTTATTTTAATGGATAGCAACAATTTGATGATAGCATATTTTTGCAAAATTAAAAATTATCTAATGAAAATGGGTTCTCGTATTATCAACTTGACTCTTCTACTTCGCTACTTGTTTGTTCACTCAACTATGTAATAATTGCCGTCTGCCGCACCCCCTGTACTGGTTACTTGTCAAACATTTGTCAAAGTACAAGCTTTTAATTGTTTCAGTAATTTCATAATAAATTTTACTGGCTATTTTAAAATGGAAAAATCAAAAATATAGCACGTGGAAACGGTCGAATTTACCTTAACATACATCTGTTTCCACGTATACATCTTAACGATTTCTGTCGCCTCTTTCGAGGCACCTATACCGTAATATGTAACACTTTGTAAGTATTTCATTCGTGCGCAATGGGCGCAGAGCAAAGGATCCCCAAGCCAAAGCCCCCCTCCCCTTCATTACCCTTTTTTGACGTTCTGCGAACGATGCGCGTCAGAGTCGGGAAAATTCATCGCGGGAGAATGCGAATTATTATAGTTATACATGGCGCGCCGCTCCAGAATGAAAGAGAAGGCAAGCGGCCTTTTATTTTTCGCTTGAGAAATTAGCGGCAGTGGCAGATTCTTCACGCCTTTTGAGGCGAAAGTCGTTTGTGACGTTTATTGAAAATGTGATAAATGGTCTGTTGCGGTGACGGCGGAATGATTTGGGTAAAAAGTTTGCTTTCTCGTTCTCGTTCCTCTGTAAGTTGACGTTTTCGAGTGAACGTGCCTGCGCAAAGGGTTTCGTCAGATAATTGCGATTCGTGTCTTTAAATATTGAAAAAAAATGTTTTTCGCTTTACGCAAGGGCGATGCTGTTTCTGGAATTACTAAAAGCGATGAAACCTTAAACTGTGTTAGATGATATTGTGTGCTAAAAGGGAATAGGAAATTGTATTTTTTGCTATTCAAATATTTGCCATTTAATATTTAGCGGCTATTAATTATTGGTATATGGTATTTAAACAATGAAATAGTTGTATTTATTTTACAAATATTTAAAGTTTAAATAAACAAAGTAAATTTTATCCATATTTTTTTAAAAATTTTTCTTTCAATTTAATTTTAATATTATTGAAAAGGTAAATATTGTGATAGATAAAATTTAATGTAAGAGAGCATATTCACTGCGTTAACTAATTTTTTTTAAACTTTTTTTAACATATAAATTATTTTAATTAAAATTAAAAAAAAAATATATTTGAACTTTTTCTGTGAAAAAAGTACTCAACATTTAAAATATTAAAACACCGATCGAATTTTTATTTGTTAAAGTGATCGTACTTATATTGATTAAATAAGTTTTTCTATGACCTACAGAATCAAACTTTTATTAAATTTGTTAAAATAGTATACTAAATTTAAGTTCTTAAAAGGCGTTTATTATTGATAGTCTTTTAAGACAGACAATGTAAAGTGTATTCTTTTAATAAAAAGAATTGTATTGTTTTATATACCGCTATATTTGTCGAACAGAAGTATTTATAGAATAAATGGACATCTGAGTGACACCATCAAGATGCAATCTGTAATATTATTAAATCCCTATATATTATAACGAGGTATTGAAAGAATTAACTTATTAAATTTCCGTATCTATTTAATTACAAGAAAATCGCATTTATCTGCCACCTATGACAAAAGATAATATAATTTTACTTTACATAACTTCTATAATATTTCGAAAAGCATCTAAAATAGACTTCATATACCATTAAAGATACACATTAAAAAAAAGAAAAAAAATAAAACTAAACTTTCCCCAACATTAAAACAGTCTCATCTAGCGAATGCACTGACCCAGCAGCCCCCCGGCAAACGCAATAAAACGAAACTCCCCGTAATTAAAGCCCGAATTTCTCCACACCCCCAACCGTACTCCCAAAGCACTCATCATACTTCCCAATCGAGCCAGCCCGCTGACTAATCATTCCTCGGATCTATCCCTTCGCACCCGGCGCCGTCAGCCTCGAATAAATCACAACCGCGTGCCGGGAGCACATGGCTTCTGCTCTCTCGTCCTCCCATAGATGGCGTGCTCGTCGAGCTCCTCGTGTCGTCGACGTCGCGCCGCGCTGGGATCGATGCCACTACGGGCGCAATGGCCCTGCTACGTCACGCGCGCGCGCCTGTGTATTGCATGTGTCGTGCAGGGGTTGCTGGCCCCCGCGGGCTTGATCGAGCGCG
>JAPYZB010004919.1:0-12731 GCA_030522745.1 Eupelmus kiefferi | reverse complement strand
TTATATAGGAGGCAGAGACGAGATCGAGCGAGATTTACGAGGGCTACGAGGTAATTTAATTATTATGCGGCCGGAGTTTAATAGCGAGTTTGCGTTTGGCGAATCTGAATTTTTCGGTTTGGAAATCGATATTTATTGCCGCGGATTGTTTAATGATGGCCTGGAACAACACGAGGCCGAATCGGCTTTAACGCTCGCTTTGTTTACCCGGATCGATTTTTTATTTAAATTGCTCGATGCATTGAATCCGTCGAGAGAATTCTAATGAATTCGCAAAACTTCACCACAGCTTTCATAAAAACACTCATTACTACATTACTCCTAAACCGTCCTAACCCACTTTTAAACCCCATCCACAAACCTAAATATCACAAGCTCAATCTATCCCCCAGCCGCAACTGCAAACCACCAGTTGTCCAATATCCCCTGCCCTCCAGGCCAAAAACAAATTAGCAATCCTCTCCACAATCCACACCTCCCAACAGCCAGCTCCCCATCTCCTCTCGCAAACATAATATCTCCGTCGCATTCAAAGACGGAAATTTCGTGGCTACGCGGGCGGCTTTCATTAGCGGGGACCGTGGCACTGTGCCGCGAGGCGGCCGCCAGCCGAGCTGCTCTGCGCAGCGCGCAGGGTTAAAGACCTCTCGTATCCCCGCTCTCTCGCTCGCTCTCGCGTGTAAACGTGCACATGCCCTCGCCAGAGCGCTGGTGTGTCGCTCGTTTCGAGAGGCGCGATCGCGCGGAACGTGCAAGCCGATTTCCTCTACAGCTCGCGAGTTTCGTAGAGTCTGGCCATTGTGCGAGGGCTGGAATGGATTATTGGATGGGTTTTCGGTTGCTGGGTTTCTTTGGGTTTGGATGAGTTTGGGAAATTTTGGTGATTGGAGAGGGAACGTGGTTGTTTGACGTTTAGGTAGATGAGGGAACGCGTGGGTGGGGAGGGTGTGCATGTAGCTGCGGGAAATTAGGGAGAGTTCGCTAATTGCTGGAGCTGGAGTTGTTTGGCACTTGAGAGTGCTTGAGGTGTTAGGTGAACTGTATGGACTTAATATGTTTTATCAACGGAATTTTGAATGGGATGAGTGCAGGATTTTATGTTATGAGATGTTAAATAACTCGCTCGCTGGTTAATGTTTTATTTATTTTGTGCTGCAGGTTTTAATAACGGTATGGGCTTAATTAAGAAAGAATGAGGAAACGTAGAATGGATAAATCAAATATGTTGATGACGTATCTTGAAGGTTCCTACAGAATTAATTATGAACAGATGATCGAAAACATGACTAATGAATCTTTGCCTATTTAAATTAAAAATATTATGCATAATTTATGTCAGTGTTACGTCCACGCCAACCTGTATTCCCGATCACCAAATTTTTTTATTTATTTTACACCGAACTCGCTACCATCCAAAACTATATTTCCACATATAAACACAGGTACTCCTCGCAACTACAGCTCCTCAGAACCATGAACACGATCAGCCAAGCTTTCAAAAACCCCTCAATCCACGCGCTCCACTCTATCCATACCTTCAATCTCCCCGATCAAAAGCCCGACCAGCCCATCGACATCATCGGCGCCTCTCGCGAATTTTCCTGCGCCACTGCCTCTCTCTCCCGATTGTAAAACGGTTTTATCCTCTCCTATCCATTGTCTCTCTCTCTCACTCCCTCATGGCGCGCAGCATTCGATGACCCACTGATTTATGGGCGACTGGAGCGATTGTCTCTCGCTTATCGGCGGATAACAGCAGCGGAGAGGCTGGCCGCGCTCCATTACCTAACAACGTTGTCGGAGCCGGCTGCGTTTGTTTGGCCTGCGCTTCGCCAGCCTATTTTTGGAGTGCGTCTTCGCTCGGTTTTCCAGGGGAGATCGATATCGCTGATCGCTGAATAGCGGGTAGGGGATTCGAGTATCCAGTTTTCTAGGATTTCAAGTGAGCTTTGTGCTCAAGGACTATATGTGATTCTGTTTCAGTAGACGAAGATACATTGTCAAAAGTGTGAAACGCATTACAAAAGCATACGGCGAGTCCCCTGGCAAGTTAATTTAACGCGCCAAAAGCATCGCACAATGCATCGCAGCTGCATCAAAGTAAGCCATCACCAAAACAAAACCATCAAAGCACCATATATACACACACCTATGCACAACCTGCAAGACAGCTCGCGTTTACGCTTTTCGTTACGCGATATATACGATAATTCCAGCTCTCGCGCTGGAAGAAAAGCGAACTTAGCCTCGCGCGCGCTTGCAGGCCGGCATTCCGTAACAGGATCGCGTCGAATCAAATTCGAGGCGCCTTTTCCGTCTGCGCGAGCCGCGAACGAGCGAGCATTAAGCGCGCTGATCTGCTCTGCTGAGCCCGAGAGCCGAGCCGAGCTCCGCGAGAAACTCTTCTCTGCTAGTAAGCGAGTTGCCATGTGAAGCAAAGTCAGATTGCCGGAGATGATTTTATTTTTTTAGAGAGGGAGGGATATCTTGTTTCAGAAGTTTTCTCGATACTGAACAGTTGATTTTCGCGATTGGAGATTTCGTAGAATTCATATAGGCGATGAGTTCGATATATTCTGAATTAGCATCGTATTTTGCGGCTGAAAAACTGGTTTCTACGTATAGGCCTGCGCTTAATAGCGGGATATACGAAAAAACGCCGAGTAAATCATACGATTCGGCCTTTTGTCAGAGATCCATTCCGCCGAATAGCAGAGAGAAAAAGCCGAGAGCTCGCCGGTTCACGGTCTCGCGGAGTAAAGGCGAGTAGAAAGGGGACCGACGACCTCTTCTCTCTCTCTTGCTCGCTCCTACGCCTGGCCCTGACATTTATTACGGCCGATTTTTGCGCGCGATACACATACGTGCGCGCGCGTGCTCACCGCATTATCTATATAGCGCGGGGATAATGCGCTAGAACTATAAGCTCTATGGAGTCGGTGTAGCGGAAAGTTGAAAATTTTAGTTTATCGGTGCACTCCGAGGGCTCTGCGGTAAATGTATACGGACGTATTTTTATCTACTTCTATGAGGCTCGAGGGAAGTGCTGGTATAAATAAGGCGATGCTAAAAGTTGGATAGAAATCGAGTTCGAATCAATCTAAAGCGCGCCGATACCGACTGAAGGGTAATACTCCGATACACCCTAAAAGAGAGAAAAAGAGTTTTGGAGCACGTGCTTTTAAAATATGCAGTACACAGAGAGAGAGCTTTTTAAATTCTAAAAAACCAATGAAAATTTACGCTCGCCCAGAGGCCGGCGTTTTTTTAGAGCGCGCTTAACCGAAGCATCCCCCGCTAGCCGCGGGGCGTAAAAACGGTAAATTAAAATTTTCCTTTAAATTCCGACGTTTTACGGCGCAGTCGGAAATTCAGCGGCGCGCTAAAAGGCCCTATAATTCTTTCTCAAGCACGGCGCAGAAACGCAGCCATACGGCGTTTTATCTCCCGGCCGTAGGAGAGAACATTATGAAAATGCGCCTATGTATTTTCGAAATGACCGAGAAAGTGTAGCAGGTACCGCAAGCTGGACTTTTTATGCCTAAACAAGTACAAGCGGCGTGTACTTTGAGTTTCAGAGAGTTTTTAGTGTGATGAGAACGATGTTTTTAAATGCGAGTAAAACGTAAGTGGACAGACAGTTGTATGATTTATGCAGTAATGGTTATCATATTGTTTTAGAATACGTAAGAACAATTACGTTATATTATACTAATTTTCAAACTAGAAATTCATTCATATCATTCTCGGTAATAAAGTTATAAATCTTACTTCTAAAAACCATGAAATCTTTCCATACCCCATATCACTTCCGACATCCAAAAAGAAAAAAATCTTTCACAACCTACAACATCCACGTGTCTTCTCCCTTTTCTTTCAACACGGATATGCCATTACCTTCCAACGCTGCGAGCGCAAAAGTCGCATAATTCAGCATCTGCGCGTTTCCCAGGCGCGAGTCGCACAGCCGATTTCGCACCCACGCGTCGGCCAGACATATGCACAAGTATACACACATATATATATATAGAGTGTCGCGAGTATACCCCGAGGGGTTCTACTATGTTCTGAGTTAATGCTCGACTGGAAGTGCCTTTTTTGTTCGGAAAGTAATTATTTGCAATTGTAGGTACTGAGAGTTTTATGAGGTAGATTAGAGGCGATTGTTTATCGTGCGGTGAAGCTGTGTCGTTCTTTTGGTGGAAAAAGTTTTTGCGGTATTTCGCTTGTGATGACAGCGTTTCGGTTACGTCTGCGAAATGTTGGGAAATTGAGCTTGGATTATGCGGTTGTAATTGATATTGGGTTACTACATTCGGATTGTGAGTGGTAACGTTATATATCAATGGCCGGGATCTTCTTATTCAATAAAATTTTAATTTGTGAAATTTTAACGAAAGCGTAGTGTTTAACATAACTTTCCAACCAGAAAATCCTTGAAAATGTGCAATTCCCTCCTCTGAAATAGCTTTTTATATTTAAGAAAAGAGTGAATTTTAAAAACGTGCACAGCTTTAAACCATCCTATAATTTCTCTTCAGAATCTCAAAATTTCGCCAAAATTAACGATCTAATCACCTCGGTGCCAATCTCCTCTTGCCCCAGTTTCCTCCCCATTACCAGGAAAAAAACACCCATTTCCCTTACTTTTCTCAAAACAGCGAAAACGTCATCGACCGCAAAATAAAAACGAAAAAACTAAAAAATACAGGTCACACGATAGCTTTCCTGCGGCCATTAGCGTAACTCGCACACGCCCGCATGGGAATTCGCGGCGGTATAAATAAGTGCAAGAGAGTCGCGTAGGATTTTTTTCCTTTGAATTACGCATAAATCGCGCGCGCACGGCGGGGCGAGTGTTTGAATTTTCCCGCGCGAAATTAAGGCTGTACGTACGCGGGTCAGGTAGGTACGTAAGCGATGTGGCCGTAAAGTCGGTCGGTTTAGTTTACGTTTACGGAGGATGTGTGTGCTCCGAGCGTGTATAGCTTTTTTTTCTCGTTTAATTGAAGAGCCGTTTAGAGGCGCTGTCGTGGCGGAAGTGTAACCTAAAAAACGTTTTGTGGTAATTTTAGTCCGTTTCGAGAGGATTAGAAAAACTACGAGCGCTGTGTCTTTTTAAAGCGTTGGAATCGTTTTGGGTAAATTGAAATGGCTCAATTTTTCTTTTATTTTTTTTAGATTAAATTAATCGTTTTTTGTAGGATACGATAAGTGGTTTATGTAGATTTATTAACGTTATTATATCTCCTCGACGATTAATTAACACAGGAAAACAGTCATTCATCATAAATGCTATTTATATAAGAATTAAAACTTGAATAAAACCATTATTTACGCAACCTGATTTAAACAAATTTTCAAAGGACATTTTTCCGCAAAAAAAGCAAACAAAACAGATTCGTCAACTCGGTACAGTCAAAAGAATCAATTGCCCAGTAATCAACTCGCAACAATTGCCAAGTCAAACTAAACAAATGAACTCTTTTAGTTCTCCTATTTACGCACGGTCAAATTCGATCGATTCCGTCATTTAAAATAAACATCCATCCCCGTTGCGTAAAAAAAAAAGGAAGAGCTGCCTAGTGAAACAAAGAAACGAGGTGCGCAGGGGATTATGCAACTCAGCTACACTCCCAGCAGACATGCAAATAAATCAGCGATTAACAATGTGCGAAAAAAGCATTTGAACTGAAATTAGTTTGAGCTTGATTACGGAATTAAAGTCAATGTTGTAATTATTGAAATATCTGGAATAAGTTTATCGAGTTTCGATACTTTAATTGATCAATTTTCATTCAAACGTATTAAAAAATAATGTAAGTAATGTTATTATTATTTAATAATTTGAAAAACCATCAATCTAATTAATTGCTGTAGGTTTTTATCTTTTTAATAATAAATTACATATAACCCTATAGCTATAGTATATAGCGTAGCTATTTTTGGTAAAATTTAAAGAAACAATAGGATGAATGAGTTTCTTAACCAAAGTAATAAATCATGTTTATACAAAAAGGGACTTAGTACGCCAGCTTATTTTGGAAGTTGTATTATATATCATTGTATTATGTATCAAGGATACATGGAAGATACATCATTAGTCTTCCGGATTTGCTGATAACAAAACGAAAGAATTCAAATCGATCTGCACACTTCACTAAAAGATTTTTTTATTACTTTTTTTTATAACAATATAATGGCTCTGAAGTAATTCTAGAAAATTTGCTCAAATCAACAGATCGGTTCAAAAAACATATCTTAAATATATGATAATACCTTACACCTAAGGTCTCTTCTTTCATAATCGAACCAAATCAATCCACTCATCCATAACCAAATACACAAAACAATGACAACAAACTACAAATTACAACACCTCGACCACCAATCTACATCCACTAATTACCAACCAAAACAATTCGTACGGGCCCCGCATTACCTCGCGGAATTCGCAAAAGAGCCTGGCCCCAAAAAAAAAGAAGAGCCCGCACACGTCGGCAGAAGAAGCAGCCGCCCGCACCGAGAGAAAATCGGGGCGTGCGCACGCTTACGTGAAATAAAAAGCGTATAGTTGCGTCGATTATTGCGCAACGCATTGTGCGCCAAGCCGTCGCGCAGCGGGACGCATATCCGGGCTCGCATCTTCAGCTGTGTCCGCCTTTTCAGCTTTGTTCGAGGCTCTCCTATGTACACGCTTTGATGAGGATGGCTGTGCGAATTTTTAAGGCTTTTGGGTGCGTATGAAGAGCGATTTTTGAGGGGGTGGGTAATTTGAAAAGCGGAAATTTCGAGTGATGGAAAGGTGGAAGTGAATTAATTTTGAATGCGAAACATCGCTGATTTCACTTTGATGGAATCGAAGTGAGTTGTGATTTTTGAATGTCGGCGTGACTTGGGATTTATGAGTCTGGATTTCTAAATGATTGATGTTTATCTTACTGGAAAGCAGTGACAGTTTATTGGTGAGTTCATCCTTGGATTACGTAAGTTTTTTGGAGGAAAAAGGGCTTTGATAGGATTTATTTTACGTAATATCATTTTGTCTGAAGACAGTGGCAAAAAAACTTTTCGACCGGAAATTCAATTTTAATATTGGTCAAAACTCGTTCCAAGCTTATCTCATAACTTTTTGTAAATGAAAATTACTGAAAACACTGACTAGAGTATTTTTTTCCGAAATCTTAAATAACAACTCATTTCCAAACACTTCAAATTATTTAAAACGAAAAGCATACATTTCAGACAGTATTCTTGCACATTTTACTTGCAAAAAGCTAAGAAGTCTCACTGACATATGCGAGGACCGAACAATGCAAGTCTGTTATTAAGCCGAAAGTGTGTATTCTCTTTCCGAAGAAAATTACACATGTAACTCCGCACGATAATGCTCCTCTGAAAAAAAAGTGTAACTAAAAACAACTGAATGATATAATTACAGTGGTCGCGCGCGCACTCGAAACGAGAGAGAAAAAGAAGCGGTATTAGCTCGGAGCGATGGCAATTTTTGAAAGTATAAACTGTGGAGCAAGCATTTTTCGACGGAATCCTAGTTGAGCAAAACGTACTGGGCCAGTCGAAGAATTATATTAAGCAATATTGCCCCGGCGCGCGTTTATGAAAGTTTTATTTTTTATGACTTCTTTTAAACTTTCAATGTGAGAAACGTTACGTAAAAAAGCGGAGCTACTGAAACAATGTGTTAAACGAGAAGTTTATGTTGTAATTCTCAACTTTTTCAGGTGACGAGAAAAATAATGACTGGCTGAGATGAAAATCTGTTTTGTTACATAAATCGATTTCTGGATGTGTTAACGCGTTGTGCGTTTCAATTAACGCCTTTTAATTTAGGGTTCGAGAGGAGGGAACAAGAAAGTGATGATTGTTAGAATTTTATAGCTGCGCATAGATCAATTACGTTTAATTTAAGCGCTTTATGAAAATAAATGTTTACATAAATTTCTTCATGGCATTATTGCATTGTCCTTGTACCATCGATCGTTTCGATCGGTAGTTTTTTTATTTTAGTTCTATATCCTTATAAACACTTTACTTTATGAAACAATTTCATGCGATTTCCTATTTTCTAAAACCATTAGTTTGCTATTAATATGTTTTAATGTTAATTATACAATAATTATTATTAATTTGAAATATTTTGTACCGAAACATTATACTATCAATTTTACTACTTTATGATGTCAGATATAGTAATTTTTTAAATTTACGATTTCTGCAGAATCATGATTGTCCAAATTTTATTTTATAAAAAAAATTAAGTATAAAATACATTTCCTAAATTCGAGTAAACTGTATTTAATCAAGATAGTTATACAATTCAATACACTAATATAAAAAATCTACAAATTTATTCTAACCATAAATACTTTCGTCAAAATCTTTTTCCAATCACAACGACTCCAGCATTACCCAAACCCAACTCCCGATCCATCCAATAAAGCCCTATTCATCCGCAGCCCACAGCTCTGCGAAAACGTCGAATTCCGCCGGTCACGTGTTACGAGCGAGGAGCCTGGTTTATACGAGTTTCGCAATCGCTGGCGATACACATCCCACTGGGGGCAACAATAAAGCGATCGCGCGGCGGCTCTAATTGTCGCCACAGCCGCGTGGTGGCGCAAGAATTTTCACGCAGAGAGCCGTTAGCGCGAAAAATCGATCGGCGAATTTTTTTGCCGCTCGGCCGAGCGAGCTATGAAATTCCATTGTCCAAGTGGTTGTATAAAATGGAAAATCGCATTTCTCGCGGCTCTCGCTGGGTTGATGAATGGGCGATGGATTTCGATTTTGCGGAAGTGTTGGTGCTTTTGGTTTATTGCGTATTTATCATTTTTTGAAAAATCATTATTTGAATTAGAGGTACGGAAAAAATTATTTTTCATATTTTCTTGCAGACAATAATTAGGATAAATTAAAAAATTCATAAATTGGACGTCGTTATGGTAGGTATTAAAAAAAAGACATAGTTAACGAATTTCATGCTTCAGGACGCAGATAGCACCGGCCGTCACTTCCCTGATGTGCTGTTAACTGACACACTTATGAAAAGTTCCATATTAGGACAGCACGGCCCATTATCTCGTAAACGCCAGGCTTGTTTACTATCGAAATTAGGCTATTAAGAAGGAAAAAATTTTCTTTGTGTTTGATGCGCATAAAATATAACATCATATAAATAGTTATATTGTTCCAGGATTTTCTGAATTTCTCGCTCATTTTATTTATAGAAATTAAATTCAAATAATAATGATAATTTTTACTGAAAAATGTTTTCATTACTTACTGAATGATTGAATTTTAATATGCATATTTTTTGATATTTTAATCTTGTTAGTCACCAAAACATTTTACATTGAAATTACATGTTTCCTCGTACAAATTGATTCAATCAAAATTGACCTTCGGCCGGATTCAATTTTATTTTCGATGTACTTAAATGTAAATCAATTTCGCGATAAAAAATATTATTTACTACACACTTCAAGATTAATGAAGTAATCGAAATCCGGATGCAATTACCGTAAAGGCTAACCAGCACAATACCCTTATCCAGCACACTCAATCAAAGTAATCTCATTACAATTAAAAACTTTACGTCAAATCTGCCCATCAGATCCCTCCGTTCAATTCAGTTTCCGTCATTCCAACATTGGAAAATTGAAAAAAAAGATCCCGCTTAACGATCGACCTTGTACCAATTCCCTAGCCTCAAAAAGCGATTAATTCACTTATCAACGCAATCAGAGTCCAGCTCACTTCGACTTCCACTGCAAGAAAAAGCGACACCCAAACGTCGACCCACAAACATTGACGAAAAAACCGAAGGTCCCAAAACCATTAAAACCACGGCTGAAAAAACGCGACAATGGACCTGTACCTTAAGGTAAAAACGTGTGCGCGAGTAGAGCCTGGGTGGAATAAAAGAATCGTGTCGGAAAAAGGGAATAGTGGGTGTTTTTCACGAAAAGCGGCGTTTGTTTCTGTCCTCTTTTTGCTCTCTCGGGCCTCTCGTGGAACGAGCACGGAGAGAATTTGATACGCGCGCTCGCGAGGATGAAGAAAAAAGCGCCCGAAGGTGAGCGTAGGAAGAACGAAAAGAAGAGAAAAAAACGGAACGCTCACGCACGTGTACGACGTACGGTGAAGTGACACACTAAGTCTTTCTCTTTTTTTTCTTAAGACATGCGCGAGTTTTAGGCGAGGAGATGTTATTCTGAAGGAAGGTTCTGGCTGGTATTTTGGATAATAGTCTTTTAAACGCGCTGGGCTTGGGTTTTCGACTTTCGATTTCTTAATTACGGTCTTTAAGCGATAGTTGAAAATGCGCGGTTGATAATTGATGAAAAATGCGCGCGCGTCTGGAAGGATTAAAACTGTGATAAATCTCCAAAATGGAGCCGAGAGCCTAAGCCGAGCGAGGAAAAAGAGAAAGATCAAGTTCGTGACTCACTTGCCCATACTTGCGACATACTGGTTATAAAAAAGAATGGGGATTCAATGGCCGTTCTAGTTTTTTGTAATAAACTTTGTTGATCTACCGGGAAAAACGGCTTTCCATACTTAAATGTGAGCTGGGCACGATCATCGATGATCCAAGATGTAGAATATATTTTCATATATTTAATTTTCAATGAAATGTGTTTATATATTTAGTGCGTAATTTTCAATGTTATGTGTTCAGCGAATTCTTTTCATACTTCGTAACCCTACCTATTTTCTCAAAATTCAATAACTTACTTCAAACTACAATATAAAAAGAAAAAAATCCTCATTTTACTTTCACCAAAATTTTATTATTCCATCCCAATTGTTAATTTACCAGTACTCGCTTCCCCACTTCACATTAATGATTTTCCTTTCCAAAATGCCATTCCACAGCGAACCAAAGGCTCGCTCCCTTAAACCTTCCGAGCCCGCCGCTTTCTCTCCTTCATTTTCTCGCGTCTTCCCTTTCGCTCCGACGTGTCCGAGTCTCTCTCTCTCTCTCTCTTTCGAAACTCAGGGCCAGCTCAAGATCATTGCGTGCTCGATCGAATCGCATTAAATCGAACTCTCCTCTCGTTTCTCTTCCTCCAGTCGGCTCTCAATCCCTTTCATTACTCGTGTATTTCCTTCTATTTCTTTTTCCTCTAGGAGTATGCCAGCCCCCTTTTTTTGAGTAAGTTTGTTGTTCTTCTTTTGGCGATTTTTTATTTTTTTCAAGAGTTGGGTATGTGTTTAAGGGTAAGAGTAAGTAGAGAGCTGGAGGATGGAATGTTGGATATAGTGGATTCTTGAGAGATGCTGGCTGAAATTGTTTTACCCGCTTATTGGATTGAGATATTTAATCAGGGAGGAATTTGGGCTATGAGGTGAAAATTATAATTTGGGTTGATTAGAATTTATTTTTTTATGATTAATGGAATAAAAATAGTTTATTTTGCATAAATCTACTGATTGCGCTTCAACTATTATTTATTGTTCTTAGCTTTCATATCTTTTACATTTTAAATGATTTTTAGCGGCTATTGTTTGCAAATTTTACAACAGCTTTAGTAGCTTTTTCATAGTTTAGTTATTACTAATTTAGCTTTTAGCTTTTACTGTGATATTTTACTTTTTTTTTTACTCCTTATCATTTTCAGTAATAAGTAGTTATTAAATACGAAATCGTGATTTTAAATTGCACAATTATTAAGAATTCTGTATTTCTCAACGCTAAATTATTCTATTATTTACAGAAATTTAAAAATTAAAAACGTTTATAGTCGCACAAATAACCTTTTTCAAAAACTGAATTTTTTAATCACCACCATTCAATCTCACTTCCACTCCAACAAAAAGCCCTAATTAAACCGACTTGAATCTCCAAAATCCCCACCGCGCAATCAGCACCCTTGTTCCAGCCCTTAAACTCCCAAAAAGGTAACTGACCTAAAGCCATAAAATTTAAAACTCATCTCTCAGCCCAGCGCCGAAAATAATCTTCCCCTCTCTCCGCCCTCTCTAATCACCGAAAATTTCTTCTCCGCTTTTGTAGCGCGACCCTCCGCCTTTAATCCCCAACCATTTTTCCACTATTTTTCCAGCGTTTAACGCATTCCGCGCGGCTGCGGCGCATTCTCCAGTCTCTTCCCTCCTCCCGACGAAAAAAGCCAAAGACGAGTTTTACACGCGCACCCGGCAACTGCTGCGCCACACGCACGCACACAGGAAGTCGGCGACGTTTTCTTCCGACTCTTTTGTCGGTGCGCTGCGGACTATTTTCGGGTGGCGCGGAGCGGCGCGGAATTAGAAATCCAGTTTTGGAAGTAATTGGGTGATAAGTAAGGCTTTTTTGAGGGGAGTTGGTTGCGAGGGTGATGGATGGATTTTAGGGATGGTTTTTGAGTTTTTTTGTTGTTTGATGGAAAAGTTGGTTGCGTGGATTTTGATCTAAAGATTAGGCGATTTTGAAAATTATAGAAGTTGTAATCGTTTGGGAAATAAGTGAAATTTTACAGTAGGAAATGTTGTGAGACATTGAAAGAATAAAAAGAAAAATCTACAATTCAACTCGATTTTCTTCTATTAATTGTATATAAAATAAGTAGTTTTCAAATTGACCTGAATGACCGCCGATGAAAACGAGTGCATAATGTATTTATTCTATTCATTAAGTTTCTAAACCGTTTGATTTTTTTTTTCAGTTTTCCTTTACGCTTTTACCGTCATTAATTTCTAGCTATTTA
>JAPYZB010004918.1:0-16249 GCA_030522745.1 Eupelmus kiefferi | reverse complement strand
GACCTTGAAAAATGTAATAAGTAGTCACGTAAAGTCATAAAAAATGGTGTAATTTTTCTATAATCTTTCTAGGATTGAATTGACTCCATTCTGCGCGTGACTTGCAACTTGAAAGTAGCAATTTCATCGATTTTCTCCGACTGCCATCATTTTTCTGCTTCCTTCATTTCTCTATCGAAGCACCAACCATTATTAAAAGCCGCAAAATGCTTGTAAGAACTCTTCCTATATTGTGCTTCTGATTATAGTACAGATTTTATTTGTTAAATTAAACTTATCATTTTATCTTCTGATTTTACGATTAAATACTACAGCTATTAAATACTGCTCTTGGTCAATATCAAATTTGATTAATAATCCCTAACAGACATGTTAAAGTTATAGATCTTAAAAGTGATAGTACGGGAATTTATTTAATCGATTATCCATTACGATTAAAGAAATAAAAAGATCATCATTTACAATTTACCATTTCATTTCTATTTAGAAATACTGGTTTTTGTGAGTTTTAAACAAGATTTTTGCAGTGTTTTTAATTATTTATCATTAGAATAACGAACTATTTCTACTACATTCGAAATAACCAAAAACCAATAACAATTCATACCGCCCGATTCAAAAATCAATAATTCATCGATCGAAAATTAAAAATTCCCAGTGAAATATTCATACATTCGCAATAAAAATTCAGCCTTTCTCAAAATATTCAAAAATTTATTTTCCATTGGCCCAGCCCTTTTAAATTTTGAAATTCCAATTCCGAGCTCTATATACCACCCGACAAAGGCACCTCCACGATAACAATGCAAGAAAGAAAAAACCAATTAAACCGCGTTCCCATACGCACAATACGCAAACACACCATCTCCCACGAGCAAAAAGCCCATTCTACAATAAAAGGAATCGAACCCATCGTTTTACCGAGGCCTCGGATCGCAGGTGTTACACCGGCCCTGAAGCCGGCGTTAGATGGGTGAACCGATTTAGCCTGCGGCAAAGGCTAGTGACGCATTTTACGAGCGATCGCTGACGTTTACCGGCATTTTCCGACCGATTCGCATATTCAATCGCGAATTTTTACTTTGTTTTCCGTACGGGTTCGCTGGAAGAGGTCGAGGAGGAGTGCGCGTCGGCGATTGGGGGAGTGCGCAGTGCGGATTGGTGGAAAAGACGGGAGGATGATTTTTCAGTTTGACGTATTCTTGAACGATCGAGCGGCATTGAACTGTTGGTAAATGCTGCATCGTGGTGGTCTTTGTTGAAATGGAATATCGTGTATTGAGTGTTCTAAAATGTATTTATATTTTGTTTGTCGGTGATTAGAAAAGTAATAAAGAGCATCCATTAAGTCATCTTTATGTTCATTTATATCGTAAAGTTCCAAACATTTAATTCGATAATTTATATATGTTGTTTTTGAGAGGAAGCATAGATGTTTACAAAATAACTCTAAAATCTTTCCTTGTCTCTTAAATAATTGCTTTATTAATTTTTCCTTCGATATTGATTAAAGTTTATCTACATTTAATTCAATAATCACTTTCAAGTATATAGTTTAAAAAGATATAAATTTCATAAAATCTAAGAGCTTGTACAAAAGACCTAGCTCATCATTATAAACTCTCGAATAAAATTTTCAAATTTTTCACGAGCAGGAAGATAATGTGCGCTCATAAATGAACTTTGAAGCATAATAACGTATGTCAGAGCATTTTTATTAAAGACCAATTGCCTCATCATAAAACGATGAAAAATCTGCCATAATAAAAATGTATAATTACATTGTAAGCACGACCAAAGGTTCAGCACGTTATGATATCTCACAGAAAATCGTAGATGTTTTACACAATTTTTTTCGCGATTCAAAAGCAAGTAGTATCTAGAGATTAACTATCGCTTGGTCAAGTTCCGCATAACTGTTTACAATCTGTTACGTAAAAAATTATAGTGTTACCATTTTTATAGTGACATATTTGTTCATACTTTAGGATTAAGCAGATCATCGATCAAGAATTTTAGCGCATTTATCGATGGAAATGAAATTTTATTTAAAGTTATGTAAAAAATTATGCAAAGATTATTTAAAATTATGTAAAATTAAAAATTGCATATTTCAATAGTGATTAAAAAATAATAGTTTTTAATTAGTAGTTAAAAGATAAAAGAATTTGAACCATTTATGCGTAAGCAACTGCACAAAAACTTGAGCCGCATACGGCAGGCTTTGTTAAGTCCTTGACCTTAAATATCTGGCTTTCGTTTCCCCTACAATGCGCGTTTTTCTTGAAATGTTTTAGTTCAACATCAAAGCAAATTATTCAGACAGTAAAATAGGTTGCTGACTTGTACAGAAATAACTAATTAACATTGCCGTGAGAACTTTGCTATATCGGCAAAGTGATATGCTATTTTCAGTTACGGTCATAGTTCACACGATACTGCAGAAAAAATTGATGAAAAAAGTGTTATTGCTGTATAGGAACAAATGCGTTTTACAAAAGTTGAGGAATTGATTTGGCATTATTTATTATAAGCTTTTGAATAATAAATAAAATAATATTGATTTTATTAGATGAATAAAATATAAAAAGTATTTATTTATATTTATATTCAAACTAAATGATGTAAATACGTTATATATGTTTATTTTATTTTTCAGGCTTATACAATCTAATGAATGCGCATTCATTTTTTTCACTGTAAATTATTTATTTTATATAAAATAATTTTATGAAATTTGTTTTGATAAAAATGTATGAATTTAATTTAAATAGAAAATAATGGTTTGAATAAAACACTTTTCTTCGTGTGAATGGGCATGAATTTATTGCTATACAAATATGCATTTATTCCCAAATGCATTTTTAAGCTTCTTTTTCATAAATATTGCGCATGCATTTCTGCACTAAATTCTTTGAACAAAACACAAATAATCACCATTATTAATACTAACATGAATCATCAACTCTGATAAAATAATCCCTTTTTTTATCCGTCAACAAAAGATTTGTATATTTTGTTCTTTTTTAAAATTAAATTTTTACATTTCATCATTTTTCTTTTTTCAATTCAAGGAATCACCAGCCACACAACACGCAAGTGTAAATAAAGAACGTACTCACTGTGTCAATGTTCAGCCGTCCCGTTTAAATCATAGCCAAACAGATTAAGTAATTGAGAAATCCAAACATCCCTGGTGGCCCCAGTCACAAGCCAAAATTTTCCAGGCTGCATCTAATAGGCTCTTTTCCCGCGACACGTGCTCTCAGATAAGCAGACACACACATCAGTCCTCAAAATCCGGCTATCCATCCGCAGCACTCATTAACCTAATCTAAAAGCGTCTATTGTATTGTTTCACAAACGAAACATCACGATCTCGCTCGTCTCTCTACATATACAATCCTCCAACCGCAAACACAGAAAGAGAGAGAAAAGACGAGTCGTTCCTCTTGGCAATATCGTTGCGCTTCCTCCTCGTCCCATGGAGTGGAAAGTTTCCTCTCTTTCTCCGTCGCACTATCAGAGAGACAACTGCAACCGCACGGAATTTTCCGCAGTGCAGCAGCAGCAGGTAAATGGCTGCAATATCGGTACGAGCCCGGCAAAAAGGGCGCCGGTAATTACGGATCGGACAACCGAGAGGGACAGAGATTCAGGCTTTCATTGTCTTTCTCTCTCTTCCTCTGTGCGGTACGATTGTTCTGCACGAATCGACCGCGCCGGATTTTCGCCCGGATTTTCCAGGCCTTGTTTAAAGTGGCCTCCCACCCTATCTGTCGCTCTATCTCCCCCTCTCTCTCTTTATCCCAGTGTCCTTTTATATCGGAGGGTACACAGGATCCTTTTATTTGCACGCGGTGCAGTAGCGCAACGCGTGTATATACCTACGGTGTGTATACAGAGAGAGAGAATCGCCGTCTAGCCGGGCGCGCGCGCCGTGGAAAATTCCGTATATAGCCGGGCTTTTCGTCCGTTTGAACCCGGCTGAATCCGGTCTTTGTTGCGTTGGTCCTACGGCCGATCCCTGCCACGCTAATTAATTCCACGCAGTTGCATGGCTAATTGGTTTTTGAGAGGCCTCGTTGGCGACGATTGCGGCTTTCGGATGATTTGCGACGGCGCTTCTTGAGCGGCCTTTTTAACGGGGGTGATTAGAGTCATTTGCATTAATTGTGTACATGGGTCGGGATTACGAGGAGATAGGGTTGGGAAAGTTTATGTGATAGCGCCGGCGCGGAGTTTGTCTTCTTTTGACAGATTCTCGTATGAGGCGTATCTTTGTTTATTGGATGAATTGATCGGCTCATGATTTTTTTTTAATGAAGCGCACGTGTCAGTTATTTCTTAACATTATTCGCATTTAACGCTATTTTAATACAGCTTCGGTAGATTGATTTTAAAAATTCATTAAGTTATCTAGATTTCGCTCGAATAATTTGCCGATAATAATTCAAAAGATAAATTCGAATCGAATGAATGGCAATTTCCGAATATCAGCGCTGCAAAACACATCGGCCGTCCTTTATCGCAAAACAATCGCCCGTCATTTTAGCCCGCTGCAAATCGTGAATAGGATAAATTCGTAATGCCGATGCTAATTCGAAAAAGAAAGGAGCTTAGCTCTCTGCGAGTGCATCAAGTCGATTGCGCTTGCCAAATCTGCTCTATTCGTACTCTCGGCATTTCGTTTTAATTATTCCCAGAGAAACGATTACGAAGCTCGCACGCGCGATTATTGATTTGGACTTTTGACGGAAAAGTTTCATTCAAATTCCATATTGTAATTGTAGACACAACAAAACGATCGAATAACTTATAAAAAAACGATAAGAAAAAACATTCCTCAAATTGGCGGGCCTCTCGTTTTCTATTCCCGTCGTGGTATCTCGGAGATTTCTCAATCCTCAATAATTCGACGCGGCCGCGCGCGTAATCTCACCTACTTTTTTTCTGTAAAGTAGGCGCTCCGATAAAAGAAAATATTTTATAAACAGGAGATAAAGCGCGATATCGCGCTGGACGTCGCGTGTAGTTCCAATGTGCGCGCCTGATCTGGGCTACTCGAGCACTTTTTCCTGGATTGATCGGCTCGGTAATCAGTTGGCTTGGGTAGCGATTTATAAATTAAAATTGCCGATCGGTAAACATTCCCGTGATTTGATAAGTTAAGGCGTTATCTGGTGGTTTGATCGAGCGCTGCCGATCGAGTGGGTACATATAAGCTGACGATCGTTTACGCACTCTCTTATGGATTTTATTATCGGTGTTTTATGTTGATATAATAAGTAAATAGTGTAATCTTTTAATGTAATTGGTTGTTGAGAAGGTTTTATGGTGAATTTAATTGATGTAGAAGAGGGGCTAATGAAAATTGTTGATCTGGTTTGGGAAAAGTGGGAATTTATTTGTTACTGATAAATATCTAGTTATATTGATCTAATATAATTTTAATAAGACTTACTGAATATTTATTGCATGTTGATTTTTTTTAGTGATGTGTGAGCCTTACTATTTGAAAATAATAGAATAATCTCAAGTATACATTTGAGAAAATGGGTTAATAAAATTTATTGCGTCTTCTACCATATTACCCTTTAAGAATCAAATTTTGATAGAATTGTAATAAAATCCACAATAGTTCTATCGATTTTCAGTACTTAATCTAGTAATTTTTATCTTTTGTACCTCTATCCCATCTTTACTAGAAAACATAGACACTTTTATTAAACCGTTTTCTCCATGTCGGCTTTTTTTCTAATGTATCATAAATTCAGATGTCACATGGTAAATTATATTTCAAGTACCTCTTCATTATTATTTTGATTAATTTATGGTGGGTACCTTATTTTATCAATTATAGTTCATCTCACACTTATTAAACACTTAAAAAGTGTTATAAAAGAAAAATAAAAGTCTATATATCATTAACCATGACATTGCATTATAACTAATGAAACAGCCTTGACAAACCTGCGTGCATGTCCACTAAAGATAAGACAACTTTTAAATTTGTCAATTATTATCGTATTTGATTTTAGATTTCTTTTGCGATATTGCAATCTATGATAACAGTGACTTAGAAATCTATAAAATTTTATATGAGTTGTAAAACTATCAAATTGTTAATATTACCTAACAAATGTAATTTACGATAATAGTAAAAATTAATACTGAATAAAATTAAGAAACTAATATGTAATAAATCTTGATCAATTTTTCATGAAAAGTACTCAAGTAGTAACCATGTCAAACTTTTCCTCTCAGGACTATACTTAAATGTTGCCAATTTATATAATAAGTGTTCATTCGGAGGCCAGTGCTTAGACGGACATTGACATTGTCACAAGCATATTAATTTTAAATTCTTGATTAACTTATTATATTCATGTGTCATACGATTGTTATTTCAAATTTCTTCACATGTCTTTAAGTTTATTGACATTTAGGTGCCAACATTCAAGTACCAGGCCAGCCTTGCGCACGTTTCCTATATTTTATCTGAACTCATTCTAACCAGACAATAACAACAAGCTTTACATTTCGATAAGAATTATTTTAAGTACTGTACAATCGTGTAATGAAAAAATAATTTTTCATATCAATACTTAAAAATTAATCCAAAAAACGTTGATTAATCTACACGTCACAAAGAAATAAAAGCAAAAATTCACCAACATCATCAAATCCCCTCATTACATCAACACCGCATCAAACTTTTCCCTACTCTCATAGCAAATCGAACTCTCGCTGCGTCTATATACCTACACATTGTGCAACGAGCCGGGAATATAGCACCGGAGCGCCGGCGCTCAAAGGATTTGTTTTTTTGCGCTCTCGACCCTGAGATGCACGAAAACGCGTGGGGGGGAACACCGAAAGTATATATAGTACAGCGTCTCAACTTCCGCTTCCAGGCGAGGTAAACGCGACAATTGACACGCGCGAGCGCGAGCGCTGGAATGAAAATTGAATGGTAATTAGATGCGAGTGGACGAGTTTGACATGATAATAATAGAGCGACGTGCGGCTCATATTTTTCTTCTCTCTGTTTGTACGATGGATCTTTTTGTGTGCAAAGGCGAAATTGCTCTGTTTGATGGCCAAGGTGGATTTTTATGCGATAAGTTCTATTGTGATTTTTGGAGAGGTGTGAATATAGAGGTGTTGTTATTTAGGAGGGGGTTTCGGCGAGGTTTTCGGATGGTTGGTTGGAGTTTATGTGAACGCAGATGAGCAAAAGATTAGTTGTAGTTATTGTATTAGTCATCTGTGGTTGAATAAGTAGTGGCTTGATTATCGATGATGTATCTTTGCCTTAATTAAATTATGTTAAATTAATTACTGACATTATAAGTATAATCAGAGTAAACTAATTCAAATTTGTCAAGTCCCAGGGGTTTTTGCCTCGTTCGACTTTTCACCCTCGCTTCGCTCGGGTGAAAAACGTCTCACGAGGCAAATAATCACCTTCCACACCCGTATCGAAATGTACTATTAATTAACAGTATGTAAATATTATAATGAAATCTGAGGAATTAATTTTATTAATACTAAAAATATGTTTTTGTAAAAATCTTACTTTGAAAAAAAAAAAAAAAATCGAATAGACATTAAAAAAGTTTACTTCAAAGTATTAGAATACAGTTGTATGGCGATGAATGATACGAAAAAAATTTAATTTAAGCATGCAGCAACTTTGAGTTAAAATGGAAATAAATTTTTCGATTCTACAAACATTTTAGGTAGAGCAAACAGAACTTCTATATGAATATCAATTTCTGAACATTAATGCTTTTATTTTTAAATCTTCAATGTACAAAGAACATATTTTTATAAATTACTGTTCGTTTATCTGCCAAGTAGCTGAAAATAAAAATTAATCTCATACCAAAATCTTCGGACATTTTATTGAATTCAGTCAACCTAACCGAGCGTGCAAATCTAAAATTAAACAGTGGAAATTCACAATATCTATATTTTTCATGTTTAATTTTTGTACAGCACTAATAATTTAACTCAATTATTTTAATTGACATTTCGAAATACTAAAAACAACATTAATACCATCACCTTTAAAAACAAATTTCATAAAGTTATTTTCCCTCACGATACACCCACTACTGAACCCCGCGAACAATCACTTTAAACTAATATTAACCTCTCGCTCGAACTTTTTGAACCCGAAAGGGCTATTTTCAATCCGCGATAGCCACGTATAATTAAGCCCTTACCTACACATCGAATAACCATACCCAGAAGCCGATGCAAACCCCGCGATATGAATTTCTTTTCTCTAATAGTACGGTTTTGCTGTGTAAGCAATCTTGAAAACCAAACGAGATGCATACGCGCGTGTATGCACAGGGAGAAGGAAGCAAACGCGTGCGCTTAAACGGCCCAGAGCTATATATACCTACATAAAATCGCTCATGCTAACGAGCGCGCAATTACATGTTAAAATCGCGGACATGTGACATGCCAAAGTCTCATGGGGCAGCCGACTAGGCCGGTTATTACGCGGCTATACACCCGTGCACGGACTAGCGCCGTTATCTGAAGGAACGCTTTTTTAATGTTTCAATGGGGATCGGTTGTGACTTTTTTTGTGTACAGACTTTGTTTTGAAGAGATTTCAGAGAGCTTGTTGCGAGTGTTTGATATTTAAGTAATTTTATAATTACGTTTAATAAAAGGAAATTTTTGTTGCTTTGTTTGACTTTTGTACAAATATAAAGGACTCGATAAGATCTTTAACAATGAAATTCCTTTGTAATCACGCGTTATTAAAGTTACCGCGAAAACTGAGTAAAAAGCTCAGCTTAATTGAATAATAACTAAAGCTAATATTAAAATTCTCGATAATAAGGTGTAATAAAACTGTCGTTGCACGTGCGATATTAATTATTCCGCAGAAAAATCAAATACATATACGCCTGGAACGATTTGCTCTCAGGCTCGCTCGCTCGCGCAGACAAGCATTTAGTTCGGCTGAAGGTTTAATAGCGCGTAACTTTGCGCGTCCCTAATAATTAGTGTTTATATCATATAGATTAATTTACGCAGCACGCCTGAAGTTGCTGATCCGATATTTCATGACGCACTCCGGCAAAATCGAGGAAATATAATTAGTCACAGTTATAAGTCTAAAAAAGCCGGCTGTCGAAACTTTTCATACGCGTTGACTTTAATTGCGAATTAAAAGTTTTATCTCGTGATTGTTAGCGTCGGTAGAAAATGTATCATTTATATGTTTGCGCGAGCCAAGTGTGATAGCCGTCTGCCGACTTCTAACGAAAAAGTTGAAGAAACCACGGCGACGAATCAATAATAATTGATAAGGAATTAGAAAATACGTAAAAATATTGTGTATCTACGTAGGCTCGTTCTTTTCACTCGGGTGAGAAAAATTCAACTTTTCCGGTGAATTCCGATTCGTCTATGCGCATTATCTAATGACGCGAGCCTCCGCGAAAGTGACGCATTTCTTCGGCGATTAAACGAGGACGACGCAAGCGATTCGCCTTTTGCTTTTTTAAGCTAGCGAATTTCTCGCGCTCTCAGCAACGCACGAGGAACGAAAATATTTATGCACGCGCGAGCCGTAGTCCAAAGTGTAAAATGCGGAAAAAATTAAGGAAGCGCGCGACTATCGCGATTTTTGCGCTATTGTAAATATGTTTGTTTTTTCAGAGATTTGTTATTTTAGAGATGCGAATGACGGGCGCGGATTTTTGCGCGGTTATTATCGTTTGAAATGAATAGACTGTGATAATTGAATTTCGGAAAACGTCAGCTCTTCGGGAAAAAATAATGGAAAATGAACGCTCTAGGGGACAAAATAAGGTTGTCATGGTGCGCGGTATTATCGATTGCACTTTGTAAATAAAAAAGTTTAATCAATATTGCACCTGCTTTCTTTAAAATTAACATTCCACTCTATCACAATTACTCAAGTTCAACAATAACATAATTAAATAAATTTAAAAAAACAAAGCCTTAAACTATCCCAGCCCCTTAATCCTCCCCTCTTAAATTTCACCACACGAAAACTAAACATATCACAATCCCTAACACCACCATACGACATACACACTTCCAATACCGCGCTTACAAAGGGGCACGCGAAATTTATGCATCCACGCGCCCCGGCAAATATTCGCTTGCGCATATACGCAATAAAAGTGCGCGAGCGCGTTTCCAATAATTTTGCGCACACCTCCGCAACTCGAGATTTCCTCCATACCAAAAAAAAGGCAGCCAGTATGAAAGAAAGGGCGTAAATAGCGAGCCGCATTTAATATTAGCGTGCATACATACACGCGTGTATACGCAGAGGGAAAATACATCGGGGCACTCGATACGCGTAATATTTTCCGCGCACGTTTCTGCGCGCGAATATACGTATATATCCAGCTGGGGGTTTACGCGCACGTACGTTAAGATGTGAGCCGGTTCTTTCTCGCGCGCGATATTTTCGGATATGTATAAAGTATTCGCGTTCGTGGTATCTTTTTAACATTAGAAGGAGGCAGGGAGCGCGCTTGCGTGTCGCGAGGCGAGGGAACTGTCTGCCTTTTTTTTGCCTTTCGCGACACTCGCGAGCAATATATTGATATGCGCGGGGGTGGAATTGGTATGTATGGGAATGGCGGAGAGGATTAAGGGCGCGACGGGTTTGGGGCTGGGGATTTGCGAGGGATGCGTTGTGAAGTCGAAATTTTGGTTTTCGGGTGAATTTTGTGGAGTTGGTGGGAATCTTGGGTATTAGGTATGGAAAAGGATTTTTTAAATTTGACTGGTGGTTTAAAGATATTTTTGGAGAACTTGGAAAATAGATTAGGTTTTTAACGGATAAAAGTATAAAAATTGAGATGAATTTGTCTAGACAAAAATATAAATAAGTTACTTTAATAACTTTTTTAAAAATAAATATCTAACAATTTGGTCCTTTTGAGATCGATAAGTTTTATTTTTATGTAACTTATCCGAACGTCAACATTTTTTTTTTGTATTAAATGTTTGTAATTTATAAGAAAATTTTGAAATTGATAGTAATTTTGAATGTTAATGAAATTTGACGTATTATTAAGGTTGTGCAATATTTAATTTTAGTTGAGTATTCAAAAACAGTCAATTTAAAAATTTGATAAGTGTATTTATAAATTTACGTTCCCTTTTACATAAACATAAGGCCTAAAGAAAAGTTATTTTTAAATTCATAAATATTTTTTAAAAATTAAGCAATTTTCTAAATAAGGATATTAATTGAAACTGAAGAAAATACCTACATTATCGATGGCTGCATTTAGTTGGAAGTTCAGACCTTAACTTACAGAGGTCAGCAGCTGTCTAACGGCGCGAATATTCATCATGAATGATTCAGCCTACCTTATGGCAAACGAAATTTTAAATAAGTTCGTATTTTTTACTCACGTTTCTACTGCTATCCGACCATAACATGTAGTATTTTTGAAAAATTATACTCTAGAACTGACGTACTTAAATGCGTACTTACAAGGAAGTACAAATATTTCAAGTACTACATGCATATGCCAAATACTACAAATACTTTTTTATAAATTCTCTGTAAATTTAATTCAGTAAAATTCACTGATATACCATAATATTCACTACTTTACAGTTGAAATGCTGCAACTAATCAAAATAGTTACAACATTTTAACTGTAAAATAGTGGATTTTTACTGATTTAAATTAAGAGAGTACTATGTACTTCAACCGAAATTCTTCAAGCATTTTTTATAAGTATTTGCGTATTTTAAACAAAGTACTTAGCGTAGTTTTTAAAAATATCACTAATTTTGTAAAAAAGACTTTATGTATTTTTTTTAAGCATAAATATTGTACAAAGATTTGTTTTTAAGAACTTAAATACTCTTAAAGTTTTACCACAAATATGTTCGTTAAATTATAGGTATTTGTGTAAGAGCATTCTAAAAATGTATACTTACAGAATACGGTCACAAGTAGTTAGAAATTGTTAATAATGAAAATTACCGTATCAACTATTTTTTTGGTCTAAGTAACATAAGAAATTGTTTATAAAATTAAGAATATTATAGAGTTTAAAATTTAGAACTGAATATGTAACGTATATTTCTCTTAGTATGAATTTATTTACGATTTTACTATTGTAATAAGACTGAAAATGTTTTTATAATAATTAAGGATTTTTACAAAAGCTTAAAAAACAAAACTTATGAGTTAGATATTTCATCTTTCTTAAAAGTCAGTCATATATCAGTACTTTGCAAGTTCAAGTTTCTGGAAACTTCCAACATTTTCTGATTTTCAATAAAAATATTTCAAGTACATTTTTTGTTATTGGGCTCTGATATCTTAAATGTAGTATTTTTTTATATAATAATGTGTTTTTAATTTTTAATAAAAGCTGGATTTTTCTTCTTTTGATTGCTTTTAAACAATCCAAAACTATATTTTCCCTACTATACATTTTCTGATAAAATTATGAGAATTTAAATGAAACAATTGCTTAGATCTGTTTTACTTAGACGAGCCATTTCCGGTATATGTTTGGAAGTACTTTTAATTAAACTGAAATTACCTCTTTAAGGGTCCACTGCATAAAATGACGTCTAGCGAGGGTCTCATGGCTTTATAACACAAGCATTGTTTTTGTTTATAATAAAATGCTAATTAATTTTGTTTATAATATTATTTTATGAGCTAAGTCCCTGAATTGTTAATATTATAGCAAATGATCTCAAAAGATTTATGACATAACTAATAAATGTCAACGAAAATCGGGAAATACAGCAGAGGTCACAGATCATACGATTAAAAAATTATAATAATAAGTTCACCACTTAAATTGACTGTTTCCAATACTTTATTGAATCTATAATTTATAAAAATTGATTCTAAAAATCATTAAAATAACATAATTTAATAACATTTAATAAATTTAAATTTAATTAAATTAATTATAACGAATTGAAAAACCATATTTTATTTTTTGATTTTCTCTTTGTTTCAGGTACCGATATATTCAGATGAATACGTAAAATATAAAACTATGGAACGTACTTCAAAAATTTATTTTTCGCAAAATGGTACGTATTTAATATTTTACAAACAAAGCTACAATTTCTTTGCTTTAAAACATAAAAAATTCCTCATTACTATACGAAATTTGTACAGCTTTTTAAAATAAGTCCGTTTACTCTCCAGAATTTTAACCCAATATTTCCCTCTTAAAATTTTCGATAAGAGCGCGCGAAATAATTCATTATCTCCTCCAACGAAAACTACACCCATTACCAAATACACTTCCCTCTCAGCACCCATTAATATCATATTACCCCACCTCCTCAAAACTCAGCCTCGAAACAAAAGCCCCAAAAAAACCCCCCAGAAAAAAGCGTCTGCCCGAAGATAACGCGTGCACGTACGCCGGATAAAAATACCCACGCGCCGACTAAAAAAAAAGCATCGCCAGCCCTAAAAGCAAAACTCGCCTGGTGTACTTCGTTACACCACCCCCGCGGCGCGATAAGCGCGGCAAGTTTGCGCGAGAAAAACAAGCGCGGCGCCTCCTTCATCCATAATCCCGAGCCGATGATGGCTATGCACGCGAAGAAAGAAAGTCGACGTGTACGTACCTACGCGCGTATACACCCTCTTAGCCGCGAAAAGTTTCCCAAGTATAACGCAGAAGCGCCGCGGCAGAAGTGCTTGCGTAGACTCGACTTTTGAACGACGCCGAGACGCTAATAAATAGAAGAGGGAGACTTTTTCTTCTATTTGTCTCTCTGCGTTTATGTACGCCTATCTCGAACGTTCCAGCCCACTCGTCCCGACTACATTCATCTCTCGCGACGTTCTTACATTATTATTATACATCTTTACGAGCCGGCGAGACAACGGAGTTTCTCTCTTTTTCTTATCGTCGCGGACTTCGTTACGCGCCGCGCGATAAATTCCAGTTTATGTATATACACCCAAGCGCGGCGCGGATGCCAAATCGGTTTAATGTGCCGCGACGCTCGGCTTTCTTTTCGACTTCTACTACGGCACCCCTTTTTTCTTCGCCGTCGACGGCCCTCGACGATATATATAAGCGGCGTTCGTAACGGCGACGTTTCTTTTTCTTTAAGCTGCGATTGTGTGTATCTATATCTATATACGCACGCACATTGTCTTTTTCGCCTGGCTAAGCCGGGAGATGAGACGGTGATTTTTCTTTTTCGCCGTCGTCGCCCACGAGACGACAATGGGCCTGGAAGTGCGTGTAATGCGGCCGAGGGTGCGTTTTGATTTTCGTCGTGAAAAACGCGAGATACCGCTTTTCTTTTCCTTTATCTCGGCGGAAAGGGATTGCTGTGTTTATTTGCTCGTTTTCTGCGTTTTGCGATGTAGAGAGACGTGGGGGGTTGGGTTTTGGCGTGTGATTTTTTTCGGGATTTATGATTACTTTTGTGGACAATGAAGATCTGTGTTATGGGTAGCGAAATGTTAATACGCATATAAAAAATGTAAGTGAAAAATTTGTAAGCTTTTAGGCTTGACATTTTATGCTACACCAAACGCAAAAGTTATTATTCTTGCGTCGAACGAAAACCATTGTCCCACCGCCAACCAAAAAGCCACACCAGCAAACCCTAAAACCACCCCTACCAAATCGTCTGGCACCCGAAAATCTCAAAAGAAAATCCCCCAACTGCAATCGCTCCTAAAAAAGACAATAACCCTCCTCCACAATATCACTCCTCCGGCCGACAAAGAGAGCCTCGCGCCGCTTAAACCAAGCGAAAATATTTATCCTTATACACATCGGAGTCCCCGCCGCCATTGAATCCTCGTCAGCGCATTGTCCGCCGCTTCTTTTTAGCCGGCGCGCTGCAGACAATTAATTCCTCTCCCAAAGCGTGCGCGCGCCAGCTCGCTGTATCAAAAGCGTCGGCGCAGGAAAGGAAGCTTCGCCGGGGAGCTCTGTGTATAAATCGAGGAAGCTCCCCGAGGCATCAATTACGAGCGCGATCGCAATTAAAATGCAAAATTTAACGATCCGCAGCTGCAGGGAATCCGCTTTTCTGTCTCTCGCGAGAGAGAGCGAGTTTCCCGGGCTCTTTTTTTTCTTCCTCGGAGCGAGTGGGAGTGAGAGGATCTTCATTGACGCGTATAAACGCGCTAGGCTCCGTTTTCCTCGTTACGTGTCTTGGGAGCGCGTCACGTTTGCGAGGACGTGTCGGTTGTCGTACACGGGATAATGCGAGGAAATTGCGTCAGACTCGCGTTTGGAGTTGACGCGAGTAATCGTTGATGGGATTTGACGAGGCTTGGTGTTTACGAGGATTTGTATATGTGTGAGGAGAGAAAAGTGTTTTAGGAATATCTGGTTAGTGTTCCGGGTGGACTTTGTAGTATCGGGTAAATATTGACGATCCGTTTTAAGGTTATCGTTTGCATTTTGCATGAAGCTCGAAGCGCTGAATACCGTCCCGCTATTTCAGGCTGGAGTAATTATTCCGGATTTCTATTTGCAACGTTCGTCTGAATTCTTAACGCGAAGATATTGATAGCTGTCTTTTAATATGGTTAGTCTTGCGTCATAGCGTGCGTTAGCCGCGCATGATTATTTAACGAAGTTCATAACTCGAGCGCGCTGAGCTTGACCTTGATGATTTGTTCATGAAGCTTTTCTTAACGAACGACAGATCGTAAATCCCCGAGAAGGCGATTTTTCAACATTTAAAATTTAACAAAATCCTCAAAAATACCAAGCCTCTCATCAACAAATCCCACTATTTATACACTTCAACACCTAAACAACAAAAAGAAAAACTCCACGCACTATCACCCAGTGCGCATGAAGCCAGCAGCATCGTTAAACGCGACGAGGGATACGTTTACCGCTAGGGCGCCTGGCAGAGAGACAGACTATATACACAGCCACACAGCCCGGAGAGCACATCGAATCGTCCTGTAATTAAAACTTTACGAGGCGGACGCGCGAGGCATTAATTGTCACGGTATTACGCGCGCGAAAGAGAGGGACGGATGTACACGGGGCTTTCCAATGATCGGAACGCAGCGGCGCGCGCGTATGAAGTGAATCGGTAATTTTACGAGCCAGACGCGCGTCGCTCGTCCTGCGCTCGCGCGACGCATGAATAAATGAAGTCGGAAAGATGATGCGGCTAGAGAGTTCCTCTTGTTTTCAGCTCTGTGTATATGAGAGTGGGGCGTGCTGTCGTAAAAATCGAT
>JAPYZB010004909.1:0-11467 GCA_030522745.1 Eupelmus kiefferi | reverse complement strand
AACTTGTTTTCTACATCAAAATGCATGATTTTAAGGTATTTCATTTTTTGCCTTGGTGAAAACATAAGTCACTCCCTTATAGGTCGTGCCTAAAAATTAAAACTAATTTAAAAATTTTATTTTTTTATTACGAATTTTCTTTATTCTATACATTTTGCAGGTATTCAGGTACTTAGGTTACATGCTTTATTTGCCTGATAAGCTTTGATCGGTTATATCGAACACCATAACTTGAACACTACGGCAAAATAATTATTAAGTAAAAAAATGTTCGTTCATAATGTAAAAATGTGACCTAAACTATAAATTTGTTAATAATAACTTTTCACGTCCTAATTTTAGAATCAATTAAATAAATTTAGTTTTAGCAGCCCAAAATACGCTTTAAAAAATTAGTTGCAGGAAGAGAACTAAAATATAGCCGCGACATTATTGTTAATAGCCATGAGATTAATGATTTCTAAGAGTAGATTTCATCTAAAACGCTAATATATGTTAGACAGCTTCAATCTAGTCGTCACATTTGCAAAATTGAAAAATTGTTCCAAAGATTTATTCGACACTCAAAGTAAAATTATTAATGCCGATTTTCTAAATAGGTTTCTCACTAATTGCATTGCCAAAGAGTTGAATTAAAACAGATTTAATTTATTGATTAGGGAAATAGTCTTAGGAAATTGTCATTGACATGGATAGGTGTATTAAATACGATTCTTTTAAAATATTTTATAACACGTTTTATTTATATGTGAAAAGTTATAATTTATAATTGCTTATATTATTTGCAACACTAAAGTAATAAATAATTACTTGGAACGACGAGTAAAATGTGTATGACCATAGTAATTATATAGGTACCTTGGCAAACGACTAAAGTCAGCTGGAAAGCGCAGATGAATATAAAATCGTTTTAAAGATACTTAAGTTTTTTAATCAATGTCCTTTATAAGTAAATAATACTAGAGATTTTACAAAATATATCATTTTTTAAAATTCAGATAGATTTGATATTTAGAATTTCAGTTTTATGATTTCTAAACATAATATATTTAATTATTTTTATTGTTTTATATATTAACCTTATAATATAATTTTATTTAAATGATACATTTTAAAATTATGTTGGATCAATATAGTATTAGATTTTCTATAATTCTTGGTTTTCTTTTAATGAAAAATAATTTTTATTCGTTATTTATAGAATATTTTCTTAAAAAATAGTTTGATTTGTTATTGCATTAATCTTTTATTAAAAACTGCAATAGTGTTTAAATGATTAACTAAAAAATATCGTCCATGCAATCAAAGCAATCATCACGCGAACATTTCCTGACAACCAATGAAAGCGCTAAATATTCAAATTAATCGAGAAATATATCTTGTTAATTTCTGTCACGCGCAGTTAAGTATTTTCACAGACACTTGATGAAAGCATAAAAACAAAAGAATTCAAAAAGTAAATTTTATACTTTCTCCAAAACGCTTGAAGCAAGTGCAAATACCTTAGAGTCGTCATAACTTAGACAAGTAACTACGCCCATGGAAAAAAAATTTCAAAAAAAAAAGAAAAATGCATAAGAGGATAAAGAGAGAAAGAGAGGGAGTGAGATGGGATAAGAGCACTTAAAGACTGAGAAGCTGCAGAGCCCAGGGGGCAAGCGAGAAAACAAGAGAATTGTGGCGAAGCGGGCTAAGTCGGCGCTGTATAGAAGCGCAAAAGCTGAAGCTGCGGCAGTAGCAGAAGCGAGTACAGAGCGTTAATTAAAATGTCTATGCAAATCCTTCTAATTGAAGCATCCGTGCCTATAAATTCCGACGCAAGCGTAATTATTGCCCTATAAACTTCCAAGACTCCCGTTGCGACACTCGCTTTCGCTCTTGTTCGCTCTTTTATGCCTGACAGCCATGATATAGCTACATGCAAGAGAAAACGTTTAGATCCTTTGCTCGCTCGGAGAGGATAAAGAGGACGCTCGGATAAAAAGAGACCTTAGAATTGATTGAGAAATTCAAGAAAGAAGTTAACTTATGGAAAATATATAGACCCTTAGAGGCTTTTAATAATTCCTTAAACTAATGTTCCTTTTTCATTTCTTCCTGTCAAAATAAACTCTTTGTTTTATATACCTGCATGAAAATTTATGCTTCAATAATTTAGTGAGAAACTAAAAATAAGCATTAATTTTAAAATAAAAATCTCTAAACTTGTAAATTTTTTTCACTTGACATCATATTTTTTCATGTAATTAGTTTGATGTAATTACTCCGAGACAAACTAGTAGAATGAATAATAAAGTTTAATTCAATCTATAATAAAAATAACAGTTACTGTAAATGGCATCTTAAACTAAACGGCCTAATCGAGATCTAATAGATATTTAGCAAAGACCACACGGAAGTAGCTTGCACTAGTGATTCAAATGTAAGATTAGAGTACAATTTTGATCGAAATTATTTTGTCGGCTACATGTTCCCAACTGTTCCGTCTGTAGTTGGCTAAGATATTTATTGACAAAGAATGTGGAAAAGCGACAAAGGAAGTACAGTGGAGCGAATGATTAGGAGCGAGCGTTAATGACGGGAGAGAAGAGAAAATTTCGCGAGCACGACGAGCTTGTTAAAGTTCCTTCTAACGATCTTCGATGCATTAGATCGGTATTATAGTGACCGCGCAATAACGATAAGCTTTTATTATATGCTTTTCTTCAGTTAATTGTTTTACGATTGTTGTTATATTGAATCGTATCAAATTAGTGAAAGGAAATGAGCCTGATTGATATTGCTGATATAAACGATTTATAAATAGCAAAAGCTTTCTACAATAAGTACAAATTAGGCAACTGAAAATTAACATTACCAAGAAAGTATTAGCATGCCTATTGTAAAAAAAAAATAGACTTGCAAAACGAAAAAAAAAAATTTAGTAAAGTTTACAGTAAAAATTATTATGACTTTTTTAAATATTACTATAAACTTTATCAAGTTTTGTCATTATTGGCGTCTGTCTTACATGTACTCGTATGTTTAACTCTCAAAACATTAAAATTTATTAGGAGAGGCCCAGGTTTATTTTGCTTAACTTTCGAATATGTTTTCAATAGAAACATGGAGAAAACCAGAATTTTAGACCTTAGGGTTTTAAGAAACTTAAATCATTGTTTATTTAGCTTTTTCCAAGGAAATATTTAAATAAAGACTAGTTTACTTCAAACATTTTA
This sequence comes from Eupelmus kiefferi, assembly GCA_030522745.1. Taxonomy (NCBI): domain Eukaryota; kingdom Metazoa; phylum Arthropoda; class Insecta; order Hymenoptera; family Eupelmidae; genus Eupelmus; species Eupelmus kiefferi. The sequence continues at coordinate 8,249 of JAPYZB010004909.1, read as the reverse complement.
CATTCAACTTGGAAAAATCTTGTATACGTCTGTAAATAAATAATTTAAAATAGAAAAAACGAGCTTTTATTTATTTTTTGAAGAATTAAAATATTGTACTTTATACTTTCATAACTCCCTTTGAAACTCATGCTATATCATGTAATAATATACATTTCCGATTTTTTAATTTTCACTCCAATAACTTTACTTTTTCTAAAAATATTTGCTTTTCTTTCTTTTATAGGTATTTTAGAATTTTAATCTTTTTAAAAATTTAATTAATTTAATATTTAGTTTTATTAATTATGATATATAATTTTGTAATATAATGTATTCATAATCAATATTTTGAACATGTGTGTATTTTTTTCAGAAAACTAACTCAGAAAATCCCAAAGAGTATTTTGCACAAGAGTCTTGGAATTTCCCGACTCGTAACGAGAGATAAATAGTTCCGTCTCGAAGTAAGGATTCCATCCTGTTTCAATCCATCATTTTTATAATTTCGAAACAAGCCGGAAACCCCAAATTTTTTGGGATTTCCCGACTTTTTTCGATTTTCTCGATTTTTCTCATGATTTTTAAACTTTTTTCAAGTTATCCTGATTTTTTTCTGTGGTTTCTCGACTTTAGCTGAATTGTCAACATTTTTTAAAATTTTAGTGTTTTGAAAGTTCCGAAACGTAGATACAGATTTAATTTAAAAACTTTGTAATAATCTTCACTTGTTTTCGAAAAAATTGCAGAATAACATGAAAAGTCGAAAATCTTTACGAAAATTGTCAATTCAAAGTCGAGGAATCCCGAAAAAATCTTGCACATTTTTAATGAGCTGGTTGGTTTAAAACTCTGTGATATGATGTCCACAAGGCAAATCTTACATGTGTCGTATAAATAATTTATTTTGCCTTTGAACTATTATTCTTGGGAACAAATTCAAGCGTTGGAAGAGAAATCACAAACTAGAGAGCTATCCATTACGGATGAAAGTGTTTTTTCGCTCTTCTATCGAAAGAGCTCGAAAAGTCTACGTGATATACATGTCAGAAAAAATGTCGCTCGTTTCCTTTCCACGCTCACGAATCCTCGCCTCGAGCTAAAAACAAAGCGATCGCATTGAGAGAAAATTTAAGAGCGAGTCATCGCGTCATCGGGTCAGCGTACGTAGGTATAGCGCACGCGAGAGGCTCCGCTCCATTCGCGCGCTTGTCGTGATGTCGCTTGAGCTTAATCTCAGCCTCTTCTTTTCACTCTCAATTTCAAGAGCACGCCTGTCTACCCCGCAGTCTGCAAAACTCCTTTGTTGTATCCTATACACACATAGACACACGTATACGTACACAATATCTGGCCTGTCTTTCGCTCGGGCAAAATCGTGGCGGCCGTCTCGTTTTCGTTTTCGCACACTCCGCTCTCTTACATGCGCATATACACACGAATAACGAGCTCTCTGACTCATTATTCCTACGGAGGCACCTCGATTTCTTTTTTCGCGCGCGCGGCTTTTCCCCCCGAAATTCCGTAAATGGCCCTGCGAAAATGCCATTGCACGCATAACGCCGCCGCTTGGCGCGAGAGAGAGAGCGCCGCGAGAACAAAGCGCACGCGAGTTCACTTTCACTTTATCGGAGCTCTGCACGCGCGGCCTACGGAAACTAATACCGGAGAGGGCCAATAAAAGCGTTAATTATACCGAAGCGCGTGGGCGTCGAGCGCGCGCAGACCGTCTCCTCGGCGTACGGCCTAGGCCTGCGCGCGCGCCTCCTAATGGCGCTTAAGCGATCGTTAAAACACGCTAACGCTCGATATTAATGCGCGCCGAGGCGCCCCCGCCCGATTTTACTCTCTGCATACACGCACGTGGCTTCGCAGAGCTGTCCGCGCGTTTTACGGCCTCGCAAATATGCGCCGGCTTGTGTTCGCCCTCTTATTTATGAGCGCACTTTTTTCAGAGGCAACTAGTTTTGTTGCTTTCGCCGACTGGATATATTGACGATTGTTCGAAAATCCTTGCAAAAGTTTATTTCAGTTTCTTCGAGGTTACTTATGCGAATTAAGTTGGTGTGTACTTGAAATATGAGAATTTTTTCATATATTTTAATAATTTATATACCACTTGAATAGAATAAAGACGGAATTTTTTATTAATAATAATTGTACGTACAGATATATGCGCTCAGATATTTCTTGACAACTTGTTCGACCAGTCAATAACTGAAATGGAATGAGATCTTTTCTTAAAATTAAAAATTAAATAATAATTACAGTTTTCCATAATTAATAGTAAAATTACAAATTTTAACATCTAAAATTTCATTGTAATAAAAAGTTTTAAGATATTTTTATAATATCCAAAAATAAAAAGGTTAATTACTCTTCAAAAAACTAGCACTATTCATCAATAATTGCAATTTCTTCGACATTACAGTTTATAACAATTCTATAAACAATGAATTAATGTAAGTAATTAGATTTCATCTTAAGTTATGTGTTGTAAAAATCACGTTGCGCCGATAATTATAAGAAATATTTCTATTTTTCTCGCAAGATATTTTGCTTTTATAAATACTACTAATCTAAAAGTGTAAAGTATTAAAATAAAAAAAAAAAACAATATGCAATCTTTTTAACTTCTTCAGTGACAGAATTAAAATGTTCTACTTACTGTCCATAAGAAGGAAGAAACACTCATTTTTTTATTACAAATTTTACCATTCTGACCATTAATAATGATAAAATTTAAACAAAATTATATTAAGAACACTTATTTAACATCGATTAATAACATCTTTCATGCTTTAAATTAGTTAATAGATGTAAAATATGGTTTCCCATAATTATTATAAGTAAATACACTTTAACTTCCCTTTAAAAAAAAAAATTATAATTTGCTTGTTCAAGATACGTCGTTATTTCTAAACTATAACACGTATATGGTCGATATAACTAGTATTACATCCAATCGATTTCTACTTTTTTTAAGTCATTCTGATTAGATAACCAGAACAACCAGATTGTATTACACCAGACCAGTTTTCATTCGCCAATTTATAAAATTTATTTCGAAAAATCAAATCGAACCTGTAAGCGTTTATTTACTTGATTGTTACGTATATAGAAAGCTTCACATTTTTGCTTAAATTTAAATCCTGCGTTTTCAAACGCAATTCTATAAGTAATCTGCGTGTAACCAGATATGCTAACATCGATATAGATACGAATTTTTCAGTTCTTGCTTGTTATACAAAGTAGAATCAAAATATGTTAATATAATATATGACTTTAAAATTAACATCTAGACTCAAACAGCCATATTTGTATAATAAAGAAAAATAATTAAATAATTAAACGTAATTATCTGTAAATGAAGTCAATCATAATTATACTGTAATAATTAAGATCAATTCAAAATCATACCATACGCTTCAATAAATTTATTCTGTGATTCCTAATAGTGAGTCATAAGACTCGATGTTCTGACTTCACGTTGCAAAAATTGGTTCAACTGCAAATATAATGATTTGCCTACAGAATGTATATCGCTGACACCACCAACTATTTATTAATACCTTGAAAATTGATGTGCTCTTATAGCCAATCAGGGCGCTGCCGGGCCCTTTAATTTTTGCATATTAATTATCCCTCTACCATTACATTTATTTTTTTTTTTTCAATATCTTGCGATATGACGAGTTTATAAAATTTAAATCGAAAGTTTAAAAAAAAGATTGAAAATTCATTGATACGTACATAAAATTACACTATAAAAGATAACTATTTCGCAGAGCAAATAGAATAGATTTTTTTAAAACGAGAATATCAAAAATTATGTGAATACATACGTAAATATAGCTAATTTATTATAACAATAGTATTTTCATATACATAATGATACAGTTTTGTTTACAAATTAACTAATTTACAGAATGAAAATATTAAGAACTGCACTCAAGATCATTTTACTAAATAGTTGGCAATTACAGCTCTAATGTTAGTATTTGTAGAGGCTCTCTAATTACCTCAACTTGATTAACACTTCCTCTTACCTGAGCAGTGAAAGATCATAAGCACCCACAGTATAATTGTTAAAGTACCTACGTATGTAAGTTAGAAAAAATAGATAAACAAAAGAAAGCGAACGCAAAGCTGTGCTCTACAGAAAGAAAGTAAGTAGCAGGAAATTCAGCGAGCCAAAGAAGAAAAGTCTGCGGAAGTATAGGGAGAAATTAGAGCCAGAGGTTAAAGTTTTCTAATTCTCCGGATCCGCCTCATTGGTCTTCTGGAATTCCACTTTGTATTCAAGGAAGACAATCGGCAGTGGTCTGGGCTGCTAACGATGCTTCGACTTTGTAATTGTGTTAGCTATTCCACATTTATAGCTGTAACTTAAACTGTTATTATTTGTAATTTCATAAAATTACAATATTTTTTTACCTTTGTTTGAAAAAGAAAAAACAAGCTTATGTAAACAAACGTATATATTAAGTGAAGGTAAAGTATTTTTTTCTAATTTAGTTTTAAAGAGAATAATATTCTATATAGCTTCCTAGAAAAACTCATAACTCTGGTCTGATGAATCCTATTTTAAAATTTTGCATTTATATCCTAAGTGGTAATTAGAGAAATAATTGTTCACATTTTACCAAATACATACAGTAACAATTATTATTTTTAGTATAGTAGTAATGAACCGAAATACTTTTTCTTTCTATTTAATAACACATATTTGTGCCATTATTAAAATGCAAATTGTTGTTTGTTCGCTTTTAAAATTTATTATTCTTATTAACTACTTATGACCGATCCATTATTTAAAACGAATTCTAGGCGAAAGCACAACACAAATATTTGTTGTCATATAACTTTTATAGTAATAATGGAGTTGTGCAATTTTGAAGAAGAAAGTGTTTCATGCTTTAGTCGACTACCTAAAATTTATTTTATAAAAATAACGTTTGCAAATTTCTGAAGTAGAAATAAAATATAAAAAATAAAGTTATATGCAAGTAGATTTATTATTCAAATTAAAAAATTATTAAAATATTACAAATAAAATAAGTTGGTAATAATTTATTATTTAAATTATTATTTATAATTATTTTAATAAATAATTAAATAATTACTTATTTTTATACTGCCGAATATATTTGCACAGTAAAATCTAAGAATCTAATTACCTGAAATAAAACCGCAAATTGGAATATGCTGTTGTCTCTTAATGTTTTACTTATTTCAGGGTATTATTTTATAACTTAATTCTTTTTTATAAGAACAACATATTTAAACATTTAGAATCTGTTGTCAAATTAATTTCAAAAACAATAAAAAATTGGGTTAGTAACTATAAAATTATAAAATTTCATTACTTATAATGTGGAAACTGTGGTTATTAGTCCAAAAAAAAGTATTAGAAATGAATGGTAAGTGTTTTAATACCTATTAGGTATTAAATTTTATTATATTATCTATTTTAGGAAAAAAAGGTTTGAAAGAAATGTAAATTAAATGGGCTATATGTCCTTATTCCTAAAAACACTTCAATTGAAAATATGTAAGATATCTTTTTAAGGAGACAATGGTAAGTTAATTGACGTTTTTCATTTTTTTTTTAAATAAATATAAAACTATTGACTTATTGTTAGTACATGTTAAAAAAAAGAACAAAGTCGTATACAAAAAAAAAAAAAAAAAAAAAAAAAAAAAAATAAAAAAATTGTCAAGAAACGGTATATCTTCTTTTTCTCTTTCCCCCGGCTTATCCGGGTCGAAAATATGGAGAGCCGCGGAGAGCTGGCCCGAGGGGCAAATGGCTTTTGCGCGCGCTCTGACTATTGCAGGCGCGCGCGCTCGCGACAACTACTCATTAGACGGGAGTATGCAGAGAACCATTGATGCATACTAAAGTTGCGCAACGCCCATTTACCTATGCGGAAAATGACCAGCGTTCTCCATGCAGCACCAACCTGCGGGGCGCGTGCTCAGGACACGCCGCTATAATGGCCGGATTAACTTTCTTTATCCTCGCAGCGTATTTTCGAAAAGTGCCCAGCCAAAGCACAGAGCATACCTGTATACCTACCCGACGACGCCTGCGTATATAGTGACGCAATTCGCCGCTTGCGCTTTGCTCTGTGTTTCCGATTTTTATTATTCAAAGCCCCAGCTCAGCTTTATTTAGATTTTATGCTTTAATAGTTAATGCAAATGATCGGCTCTTGTTTAGACTCATTGCGAATAGCTTTTATTACATTCGAACTAGTATTTAAATGAAAATTAGGAAATGCTGGAAATGTCGTCACTATAATGTTTTTTAAAAGTTCACAATATGTGAAACCTATGACATTTGATTATTTATTTATAAATATATGCGTGATTCATAAATAATACAGCAATAGTAGGAAAGTGTGCTTTCGTTTTCCTCGTGAGAAAATCAAACAGTGCGTTGCCAACTTTCAGACGGAAACATTAGATTAATAATTGAAAAAGGAAAAAAAGCTCTCCTACAGTTTTCGATCATGCGCACCTCGAGATGCGAATGCAGGATAAGAATCGCGCGCGCTCGCGCCTGCACCGGCTCGCTGACTCTGTCGATAGACAATTTTACGAGCTCTCAACTTGTAATTAAATTTAATAAATAATCATTAATCACACGCGCCTAATAGAACTCGTAAATTTTTCGCATTACTCCCGGCAATTCAGTTTTGCAATGATTGCGCGCGCGCACATGCAGCCAAACGTGCTATTTCTCTTCTGAAGCTTATAGCGCACTTCTAATTGATGGTTTGATTTCTTTACGAATCCAAAAGAAATGGATGAAAAAATGCCGGGAACTAGATGATTCCTGGGTATAGATGACACTGTCGATCTTGCTATTTAAATCATCGTTACTGGGTTATAATTAAAAAAAGTTGGCAGAGTCAAAAGGATAAGAACAAAGTTGAAGATCTATGTTACAAAACAGCCTGAAAGCGAAACCAGTTTATCAATTTCATACCATTTAAATTATTCATTAAATCTTTATATAGGTTGGTATGTGCACTCCAATTAAATGATTCCGAGCAATGACAATCTTTTAATTCCTTTTTACAGATTATTCAACATTTTACGTGATATAACTATTTCAAATATTTTGAACTTAACTATATATAATTATTCAGTTATATTTTACGAAATAATGTCAATAAAATAAATTCTAATAATGCTTCAATGTATCTCTTATTTCACAATATTTCTGTATTTTGACACGAATTTTTAGGCATTTTTCAAAAAATGTATAAAACTTTGATGTTATGACATAAGTAGGAGATCATAAAATATATATATATAAGATTTTTAAAAAAGGCGAAAATAATTTTACTTGAGAAATAACATTTGAAAATACGTATTATTTATTAATTAAAAAATAAAATATTAGCCAACACTGCTATAGTATTGCAGAAAATTAAATATCAAGACTCGCAACTCTCAACGATCTTAGCCCAGAAATCCTCTGGCAGTCGTGCGAATTCTCCCGGCATCATCGTCGCTGCACTGCAGTCACTAAAAAAGCAGCCAGCTCCTTAGACGCGGAAGCGGCATTACGCTTACGCTCCTGATTTCAGTTGGCGCTCGCGCTTAGCCAGCCTCGCGTGCAGCGCGATTTAAATCGCCAAAGGCTATAACCCGGTACGTAACGCGCCCTGTTCAAATCAATTGCGCATCCGCAGCTATAGCTGTACCTATCACAAACGCATCCTTTCCTCTCCATCCCAGCGCGATCCAACAAATCAAGTATATTAATCGAACACGGGTGGGGTGTGCTTTGACATCGTTCCCGCAAATGCAGATGACGACGCATAATGGATATGCGCGCGCTGCGCTTCTTCCCTTTCACCTAGATCGCGATCACTCAGACGTAGAAGCTTGCCAGCTGATTAGGAGATTAATTTAATTGGTTAAGTTGTTATCGACGCATTGCATGCAGCTATATATACGCGCGCGTGCTGCTTGCGCAATCATTTCGACTTTTCAATCGGGCTTTTTAATTAAAGCTCGAGGCTTGATCCGCGCTTTCCCGCGCGCTCTCCGCCGTCTTTATTGAATTTAAATTCAGCACTTTTTCCAAGCGTTTATCTTATTTTCATCGCATCCTCTTTCATTAGAGGCACTCGCGCGCTGCGGAATTGGATGATCGCGCGAATCATGCGGAATTTCGTAACGCAATCTTCGATTTATAGAGTTGTTGATGTGTTATGGCTTTTTAAATTTGTTCGACAGGTACTTTCTTC
>JAPYZB010004908.1:0-10196 GCA_030522745.1 Eupelmus kiefferi | reverse complement strand
ACAACTTCATCGAATCATCCGAATCCAAGCTAAAAACATTACCTAAAATCCAACCGAACCCCGAAGAAAAAGCGAGGCCTGAATAAGCTGAAACGAGATCGCGACAGCCGCATAGAGAGTTAAACAGATGAGACGTAGCCCGAGTAAAAGGGAGCAGTAGGAAACGAGCGAGTTGTCTGAATGGGGGGATCAGGCGCGTCTCGTGGTCAAATAAGATCCATCATCTTGTCAACCGGAAAAGGCGCCGAGCTCGCCATATACCCAAGCTGGCTCTATATATCTGCGCTCTGACTTATCTTACGCGTTTCGACGATTTTTCAGCGGTTTTGCCAGCGCGCCTCGGGTTTCTATTATTTGCTCGCCAGAGATCGATGTTGATCGGGACATGTCAGAAACGTTTTTCTCTCGTTTATGTCAGTTTCGTTCGATTTAGTTCTTTCCGTAGTTTTCGGGTAAATATTTTATCAAGGCATTAGTCATCGATACTCGTCCTTTTTCTCATCTATCCAGTGTCTAACAACTCTCTGCACCTATCCCTAAAAAAATCAATATTAAAAGCAAAACTCACTGAACAACATATGAAACTAAAATTTCAGGTTCCTCAAACGGTCACAGTCCAGTGCTGAACCTGTCGAAGACCGCCGGGAGCGGCAGCGTCGGCGAGCACTCCGGAAGCGAGGCGGGCGCGTCGCATCGCTCGCAAGACGACGAGGAGGAAGAGGACAATCTCTCCGAGGATCTCGAGGACGAGAACGAGAAGGACGAAGGTACGTTTCTCCCTTCCTTCGCGTCGACTTATATACAATGTTTACAGGCTCTCTCTCGGGGCCTCTCCCTGCCTTATCTTTTTCTTACACCTGTCAACGAGCATCGTCGTTAGCGCGCGATCCGACTAATTTGAATTTTATTTCAACAGAGACGTATATTTTATTTTTAATTTATTCGCCCTTTGATGCTCGCTCATGATTGATGCCTTCGGCGGGCTTGCACACAGGAACGAGATAATGGTCGTTTTTTTTGTCTTCTGTGTGTTTTGTTTGATAAGGAAAATTATTAAGGGGATGATACGGTTTATAAGAAAGAATTTAGTTCAACTTGCATTAATGTTTAGTAATTCCTTATTATATAATAATTGGCTATAGATTCTAAACCCATCTAAAAAGCACGACCAATTAAATAATTCGTATAATTCCTGTAATCATTCAATAACCACTCTCCAATAATTAGACGAATCCCCAATAAAAAACATCTCAAAATCAAGCCCCCCTCCCTCCCCTCAGAAGAGATAGCACTTAAGCATAAGAGCGTATTAAGAAAGGCTGATTGGTAATCTCACGCATCGGCCGGCTGCATATATTGAAAATAATTATATCGCTCGCTCGCGAGAGCCGGACACAGCGGCGCGAGCGAGAGAGGCCAGACTCGCAAAGATGAGCTCTCTCCTCGGCCCCTCTGACCCTCTCATCGATCATCTCTACTCTGAACCTCGCGCGACGTCCAATTGGTCCCTCTTCTCTCCCCTCCGCGTCTTCGTCCTTAACGCGCTGCCGTTTTGCTCTGTTTTTTTTCTTCAAAGTTTCGACTCGTGTGGCGGCGCTCGTCATGGGATTCGTTAGGTGTTACGATGGCATCGCCAGTGGGATATAGGTTGACATAGAAACGCGTGCCTCTCAGCGTTGACAATCAATTTCGATTCGAGAAAGCGGTGATAGATCTTGATTCGAGCATTTTCGAATGTATAATCCGCGCGTGTTTTTCTACGTTAAAAAAACGCTTTTTAATTTACGCGATGTACCGTGTATATCTATAATAGCACACTCAATCGCACCGAACAACAGCTTAAATTTAACGCGGGTAAAAAAATTGTTTTTTCCTACCGCGAGTAATTACAACGCACGAAATGTCGAGAGGTGTCGATAAAGAATGGACGGGCCATTTGAGCCTCTCGAGTTTGAGGCGCAAGAAAGAAAGAGAGAGAGAGCAGCGTGAGAAAGAGTTGGCAGTGATTGCAGTCCGGTAAGAAAGGGGGGAGGGGGGAGCTCTCGGAGCCGGAGTGATCATTAGACTCCGGGACTTCGGTATTTAGTTTCGTTTTAATAATGAAAGATGGACGTCGATAATAATCTTTTCCCTAAAGGACGGAGAGGTGAGCGAGGCGGTTGGAGCTGGCTGGTTTGAAAGATTGTATTGATTCCTAATCGACGACTTCATTTTAAGCGGGCTTGCTTCTTTCTCTCTTCCTGCCGCTAATTAGAGTACAAATCTAATTTTAAATATTGATGGATGCGAGGGCTGGGGGGAATGAGCGAGGCTGAGGAGTGGAAACGCCGGGGAAAAGGCTAAGTAAGTGGGTAAAGTGAAGTAAAAAGATGCGGGATGAAGATTGATAAGCTTCCTTGATTGTGAGATGATGTAGTATAAAATTTCCTTTGGTTTCTCAGATTGTAAATTTTATTTTTTCAACTGACCAAAAATAGGAAACATAAAAACTATCGCGTATTCCAAGAAGTAGAGCTCGAACAATAAAATATAAACCACACGAATCCTACAATCACACCTATCCAAAAAAAAACCTTAAAACCCCCAAAGCCTAACCATCAAAAAGAACGGAACCAGCCTCCGCTGGGGCTCCTGTCGCGCTCGCTCAGCGTGTCGTACTACGCTTCGGTATACATCCAGATCCTCCCTCTCACTCTGCACTATGGGCCCCCGCGCGAGCGCGCATCCGATCTTCGTAGTATATACACCCAGCAAGAGAGAGCAAGAAAGAGAGAGAGAGAGAGCGCGAGAGAAGAACCCCGCATCGCGTCCGTGGGAGTCTACACGCTCGCGGAATGCCGTTCTGATTTAATGAGAGGAGAGGCGCATATACGCGGCGCTCCCGGGGCCTCCGATTTGCCGATTCTATTGGTCCCGAGACTACTGCTACTACCTTTGCGCTCTCTTTCTCTCCCCGGCGCAGTTGTATCTCTTCGACTTGCTGGAAACTCGCCGTGTGCCCCGCGCTCAAAGCGCGAGCGTCCAGACAAAGAAATGCGAGAGAAAGAGTAGAGTGCAGAGGAGAGAGATAAGCGAGAGAGAGGTGCGAGCATAAAGTTAGAGCCCGCCCGACGCGTTTCTCTGATTCGGGATTTTTTCAATTTTTTTTTTTGCAGTCTGGTTTTTGAGTGTGTGGGGGAGATTAGGTGGGATTTATTGGGGATTGATGGGACTTGCGTCATTGCAGAGTAAACGGCGTTGCTGTATGCGCAATTGATTTATTTTATTCGAATTAACTTCGCCGCTGGATCGCGCGCTGTTTTATAATGAATTATACGATAGGCAGTAAATGCTTCATACCTTATTAAATATCTGTTACTTGTACGATCGATCGCCGGGGCTCCAGCATAGTAACTTCCGTAATCTAAATATACCTCCCCGCTAACATCGCTCTCCTTATGAATATATTCATTCGTCTTTAATACGAATCAACATTCGCCAACGCCGCTCCATATACACCCAGCGAACCTCACATTCAAACTTCAATGCTCAGCAAAACTCGACTTCAAACGTCACAGGACTCATACGCGCAACCAGTTTCGCCTCTTCCAATAATCCACTTCATGCATATACGTCTTTCAGCCATACACAACTTGAGGACCTCCCCGGGCGAATTATATATACTTACTTGCCGGAGCGCGCGACATCCAGCGTGTGGGTTCCAGAGCCTAAGTGGTCGGCGTTTATAGCCATAATCCAAGCCGCTCTCTCCCTGCAGTATCATCCCGAAGCCCACACCGGCTCTTTTCTACCTTCGGCGGCGCTCTGCTTTACGGCCGACGATAGCTGCTTTATTGTATCGTCTTTTAATTATCAGCGGCCAAGCGCTCACCTACAACGAAACGGCATTCGGCTAACTTATTGGCTGGCTCTCTCGCGCCGGGGAGAGAGAGTCGAGTTAATGTTCGCGCCCTCGAGACTGATTCGACGGCACCTCTTTGATAAGCCGAGGCGAAAGAGGAAATCGTGAGAGAGAGCGTATCGCGCGTTCCATTACAATTATCGGGAACAATAAAGTTCGAGCGCGCCGCCAGCGACGTATTATTTATCTACAGTGGCTGGGTTGATTTGCGCCTTGAGGTAAGCTGCCTCGAGATGCTGTGTCTTTTGCTAATTGACGCGGTGCTGGGACATTTTCGCTTTGCGAGAGTATCGCGGCTTTCTTTATCGCGTTTTCTCGCTGTTTGGGTTCTTGTGGGTAATGGAATTTCGAGGGTTTTTTGTATTGAGTGCGGCTGTTTGTATTTACTGTGATCGGCGCTCGTAATTCTCATGGATTTTTTATGAATGGTTGATTTAACGGCTTGTTGTCTTAAAGAAATAATAATTTCTATGCTTAATTAAAGCATTCAGCGTCTCTTAACTTCACCTTAGTCGCAGCTCCAGATGCAGCCGGAGATTCGCAGGCAGGCGGACCTTTTTTTCCTGCAAACATATGAGAAACGAGCGGCGTCGGTCGATAAAATAAAAACACCAGCAGCAAAAACATATGAAAACAACGACAACGAAAGGCCCCTGCTATATATGTGTATATATATGAAATTTGCGCGCTGCTCTCGCGGAGACTTACGAGGCGTGCGTGTCTCGAGGCTGTAACCCCGGCTAAAATCTACTTGTTGCCCATCGTCAGTCCCTTGATTTAGCCTCGCCGCAATCGAATTAAATGCCCAGGAATTAAGCCCGCGCTCACGCGAGCTTCGCGCTCCGCAGACGACAGTCTGTCCTTTTTGGCGCTGCGCGAGGGCAATATTTATTAATGACGTCTTAACATACACGGCAATATTGAGATTTATACTTTGTGATTCGTCGCGTTGTATCGTCTTTCTCGTTTTGTTTTTAATTAGAGAGGATGCGAATATGCGCCGTGAGTATACGTGTAACATCGAAAATATTTTAGTTGGATTAATTAATTTCGATTCCTGAGTTGTTGGTCGCTCGGTTACACTGTACAAATTTTAAGCTCGATTTAACACCTGGAAGGAGCATATTGAAAAATACTTTTTGGAATTATTTTTATGATGCGGTGGCGAATAATATTTTTGTACTTGATGATTATTTTAAATTTGAAAAATAAATTTATTAAAATTGTCAAATTATTATTATTTTGTATTCAAATATCTTTTGTAAACAGATAATAATAAATTACAATTTAAATATACTCATTGAACATTTAAAATAGATTTAAAATATAAATTGAATCCTTTCGATTACTTATTTTATACATCAATCTACTCCATTGTTATTAATTTTACAAAGAGTCTATTGATTTCAAGTATCAAATCGTATGACACAAATAAAAACCAAATTTAATTTGACATTTTAACGACAGCGATTGTCATCCTCTGCAAAAATTTGCATTTACTACATAAACTGATCCAACCAAAATCAATACCCATTGTGTAATGAAAATTTAAATCTTGTAATAATAAAATAACTTATAAATAGTAAACGGGGTCGCTATTATCATACTGGTTTCGAAGCAAGTTTCACAATATCACCCAAAGCAAGCAGTCGTATGAAAAATTTAGAATTTTCGAAACTGTCATCAAGATTTTCTATCCCACACAAAAATATACGTCTCAAGCAAACAAGCCATAAAGAAAATAAAATATAAAATACAATTAAAATTATAAATTTTGTTTTTTAATTTGCAGACTTGTCGGACGTGCCGGAGAACCTGCCGCTGGCGGCGCCAGGCTCGGAGAGCCCGCCGCCTCAGGCCCTGAACTACTCGCAGATAGCCTCGGCGGCGGTGGCGGTGTCGCAGGCAGGCGCGGGCGGCGTCCAGGATCCCAGGTCGGTCTCGAGCACGGAGACACTGCTGAGGAACATACAGGGCCTGCTCGAGGTCGCGGCGGACAACGCGCGCAAGCAGGAAAAACAGATCAACTACGAGAAAGGTCAGTGGCAGGGCTTTCTTAAGACACTTGAGGGCGCTCTCCACAATTTCATTATCTACCAGCTCTCGCAGAATCACATTAGGAGGCATTAGAGAGAATGCGAATACGCGCTTATGCATATAGAGCTCGAATTATGAGTATAACGCCGCTTCTGTCTCGCGCATACACACACACTTACGCATACACATACACGAATTACACACATGAATTCAGACGAGTATATGTCCCGTACCTGCTGCTGTCCTTTGTCTTTTTTGAAAACTGGAAAGGAATCGTTGCTATGAGAAAGTGACGCATTCTCATTGTGTCACGGAATTATTGGTTGCAAACGAAGAAATATGTTCGAGAAGGCATTTACTGTATTTAACTGAATGTGTGAATTTGAGAATTAAACAGTATCCAGGTGATACCTATTTTGTCCAAAAACGATGATCGGTTGTAGAAATTTTCGCATATCCATAACGTCGAATATATTAATTATAAGGATTGTAAATATTAAAACAATATCGTATTTAGAAATTCTATTCTTTTCATTATCGGACTTTTGGTCAGTTTTTTTATAAATATATGGGTATCATCAGGATGATGTGAACCGCTTTCTACGTATATTGATTTTTTTCCAGTTACTATTCTTATACTTTCATTATAATATGATTTCTTTTTGACCTTTTTGCTTCTATCCTTCGTTCCGCGATTTGCGCTTATTTTCTTTCTTTTAATGCGGCATTTTGTGATCTTTTTATAAATATATATAGATTTTACATTAGCATTAGATTGAAGCTTATAGTAACGATTGTATCGGTCTTTTAAAATATGAAGCTTTAAATGAGTGACCTTCATTTTGTAATATATGAAACTTCATATATCAGTACTACAAGATTTGCCTATATTGAGCAAATGAAAAAATATGAATTGTTAGTGCACTGAGAAAAACTTTGTTAAACTCGCTTCTACAACAAAGTTTTACTTTCCTATATTTAAAAATGTAAATAATACTTTAAGATTTAGATAAAAGTTTCTAAACTTAGAGTTTCTAATTGAGAAATGTTTATACGAATTAGAAAACATTTCTTCTTTATATAAAATAACAACTCTCTTAGGTAGATTAGTAAAATTTTGCCATTAACTTATTAAATATTTTAAATTAAAAAAAAAAAAAAATGTTCGAAGCGATATGCGATTAATCTTTTCTCAGTGTAGGCCATGTTCATAAGACCGATTTCATTAATTAAAGGAGAAAAGTAGTAGTGGTGATTGAAATAATAGTCGATGAAACTTATAGAATTTATCGTAGTTTAAATTGCAAATAAATAACGAAAAAAATGGTGACGTTACAAGAAAAAGTAACTGAATATTTTTAAAATGTGTGGATTTTTCTTGTAAGTTACTCATCCTACTTAATAAGACTTGAATCTCGATGTAAATCTCGTTCGCCCATTCGTTTTCCAAAGTGGCTCTCGAGGCTGTTTGATTTTTTGGGCTGATACTTTCGATTTTTAAGAATTTTTAGCTGTTCTATACAGTTTTTTCGTAATATATACGTATGCACAACGGTTAAGATTATTTATGTACGAAATATAGATAGAAAGAAAGAGAGAGTGAAAGTGTGAGAGAAAGAGAAAGATAAAAATAAAAAAATCGTAGTATGATCTCGCGAGCGACGTGGGAAAAACGGCATTTATTAAAGTCGTAAATAGAATGAAAATCGAAAATGCGCCATTTGTAGTCATTAGTGATTTTTAACATAATTATTAATAATAGTATCAATTATTACTAATATTATTAGCGAAATTTGCGTGTTTACGCATGATAATGACATGTTCAAAGTTTGTATTAGATTCTTATATAAAAACTTATATAGTATTATATATTATGAGCGTAATAAACTCAATGTCAAAATATTATGATAAAAAGTGAGTTCTAAATAAAAATGAAATGCGAAGCACAAACTTATCTGGTTTCATGTTCGAGTAATTGTAGATTTAACATAAACTTTTTTTAATTTTTGCATTTATTATTCTGAGTTTCCATCTTATTAATTATTTTTGCGGTTATGTTACTCTACCATTGCTCGATCATGACAATTTTTGATTTAAATTTTTTCCAAATTTATTTATAGTTTATTCCAATTGGCCAATAAAATTATTTCTTATATATTTATTTTTCTTACAAGCCTAGAGCAAAAGTAGAAAATGCATGACGATTAGTGCAAGAGAAATTACATCAAGTTAATATTTCTTTTTTCTTTTGCTTCTATAAATTTTTTATTTTTATTTACATGCTTTACAAAAAACTTAATATTACCATTTTTATCAAAAGTAAATAATAAATTCGATAGTACAACATCTAAAAAAATTGATTTTAATAGTAATATTCTTCAAAACAAAACTTTTATCTTACATTACAAATTATAAAATTATATTAAAAAACAAATTAAATTATACAAAACTTAAGATGAACATTAATGAAGTTACTTTTACTATCTTTTTCGCGGAAATTTTTTATTTGGTGTTTGTTTTATTAAAAAGAAAAAAATCTTTCCTTCTTCACGGTGAATCGCGGTATTTGGTGGCTCTTTAAGGAGCCAACATCAAACTACTGAACCTGCTGCCGTACACACGATCATCGAGATGCATGTCGTAAGTCGCAAATGTTTGCGGTTACAACATTTTTGCAAGGTAAGAGGTCCTCATATAAATTGAATTATGATAGATTTTGAATGAAATAAAAAATAAATAAATAAAACTGTCTATATCGTAGTAGAATAAGTTATTTAAAACGAAATTTAGTATGAAGCATAAATTGATTACAAAGAGATCATAATTGCAGACAGACTAGAAAACGATCTTTGCTGCTGCAGTAATAATTTTTTTTTATTGACTGTTTTATTTGAATAAGCTTTTTTGACCTTCTTACATTATTTTTATTATAGTACCTATGATAAAAAGAACAGATTTTTATTATAGTACCTATGATAAAAAGAACAGATACATAAGGTATAATTTTCATATTACAAATATTAATTTATATTTTGATGGCCATTATTTTTTTTTTTGTATTATTTCATATTATGCCGACAATTTTAAATTTTCGTTCATTGTTTTAAAAACATGCAACTGCCTTATTTTATGTAAAATTTTTATTATAAGTAATCCTTACGATAGATATTGGTGAGTACGGCAGCAGATATCAATAGTATACGTGAGTATTATATGAAATGCAAACGTTAACAGCATAAGAACAAATGATTAATCTTATCTGAAACATTTTCTTTATAGTTACTTTTATTTCTATTATTATCTGATAATATTTATTGTTATTTCTATGAACGAAAGAAATGGCTTAGATAACGCAAAAAAATTCTCATGCACACGCACGCTCATTTCCATGTCAAAGAAGAGAAGAAACAACGAAGGAAAAGAACGAACAGAAAAGAATATGCAAAGCTTTTTCGCATCCTTCAGAGCTCGCGATTGTTTCATAAATTCCGGCACGGAAAGCCAAGCTTTCGACTTTAACTATCCATTAGACGATGCAAAGTGTCATTTTTGGATTCGTTGCAAGCAAAGTTACTTGTTATGTGTGAGCTTACTTCTTTTCTCTGACTTGTTTTTACGCGTCTGCATCTGTATAATCATTTTACCAATTGATACCTTCATACTTTATGGGGCCATCGTCCTCGCAATTTTTTGCTCTTCGCTTACAGTCGGAGAAATATTCGTTACTGCCCTATGCAAGTTAAATACACATGGGTAGCTTTAATTACTTTCTTTTGTGATTTATTACCTTTGAGCATTGGTTGCAATTAAAAACTGCTTTTTTGTTGAAAAAGATCATATAGTTGAAAAAATAGACACGATAATTTTGTTTCAAAAGGTAGTTATGAAATAACATATATTGTGTTAAAAATTAAATAAAATTTAATACATATCTTATTTATCAATAATATTAGTTAGTTCAATCAACAATTATTTATTACTCTGAAACATAAGCTTCAGCCAGAATGAAAATCAATCGTGCGGATATCATAAGCCAAAGACCAAAGACTAATCCGATCTTCTATAATCAAGCAAAACTAACGCTCGCAAAATCCCAAAAAAAGTAAAGTTCTCTCATAGAATCTACAAAGTCGCGCTTTAAAAGTTCACATAAACGTTCGTCTCTGATCGAAGACCGCCGCGCTCGAAGACGAAGAATAAGCGGAGAAGAGAAAAGATCGCAGAAGCGCGTCGGAGAGAGGAAAAAAAGGATGCAAAC
>JAPYZB010004907.1:0-11727 GCA_030522745.1 Eupelmus kiefferi | reverse complement strand
AGAGAGAGAGCTAGTCTCTCTTTCTCTCTCGGGGGGTAGTTAATCAAAGGCTTTGCCGCGCGGCGCGCGCGAAAGGGCGACGAGTAATTAGACGGGTAATTAGAAACATGGCGTTTTCTCATTAGCACCCGCCGTCCTCGTGGTAGTCTGGCTAGTGCGCGCGAGAAAAGGAAAATAGCTGGGATCGGGGAAATTTTTGCTGAACGGAACGAGAGTTGGACAACTTTATTTCAAGTGTTTATGCGTGTGGCTATGGGTGTATAATAAACAGGCGTGCGAGCGGCTTTAAATGGTTTATTTCTGGAAGCCGAGCGAGCGTGCGGTTCTTTATTTTTGTACTTTCCTTTCTAAGTGGAAAAAAGTTGGCGGAGGTGCATTTAGATTAATCTGTCACGAAGCCTGGCTGGGCGATATGCAGATGTTCTTATATATATTTGTGTGGGTCTTGCTACTGTACTTTCAATTTGAATAATTTAGGTATTGTGTAATAATTGTTTACGTGAGATTGTTTAGTTAGGAAAGGTCAGCTGATGTCGTTGACATGTTACTTTTACTTTGAAAAAAAGTATGCTTTTCTCATGCATTAGAAACAACTACTATCTTCAGCTTAACAAAAATACGAA
Organism: Eupelmus kiefferi; assembly: GCA_030522745.1. Classification (NCBI taxonomy): domain Eukaryota; kingdom Metazoa; phylum Arthropoda; class Insecta; order Hymenoptera; family Eupelmidae; genus Eupelmus; species Eupelmus kiefferi. Next base: position 11,104 of record JAPYZB010004907.1, on the reverse strand, counting down.
ACACCATCTTCACCTGACAAACTAAATAATCCATAAACCTCTGCTTCACTCAAAACCATACCCCTAAAAAAAAAACAACACACCTCGAAAACCCCCCAAAACCCCATCCGTAACCTTTATAAATCAGCGCTTCTACCACTACCCTCGCACTCCGCGCGCGAAAAAGAAAAGCTCCGCGACACGCGACGCCAGATCTCACCCCTCGCTCACCTGAACTCACCAAAGCAGAGAGAGAGATCAGAAGCTCAGACCTTCCCTTCTGCCACCCCTCGCGTATCGATTTCGCGGCTCGCGTGCGCGCGGCAGCGCCACTTATACGCCCCGCGCGCACACCCTTTTCGCCCACACACAAATGTCTTTATCCCTTCGGCCCGGCTGTTACTTTAGCGCTAAAACAGCCGCTTTGGGTTATGCGCGCCGCTGAGTCTTATTAAAAAGCGAGCCCGAGCTGCCGAGGGGTGAGTGCGAACGACGTCGTTTTTGTTTATCGAGCGAGCCCAGCTCGCGAAATATTTTTCAAGTTCGCGAGTATGCCGAGTTTCTCTTGCGCGTCGAAATTTATACTTCTGATGCAGTGACGCGGAGGAAGGTCGAGTTATAAACAACATTATTATCTTTGTGTGTTGGACTGACGGAGTCGTCTTTTTCTCAGGCACTTTGTACATTTCATTCGCGCGTGGATATATAACTCGCCGAACAGAGGGCAATTACGCTCTTGTATTTCATTTTCGCGAGGCTCTCTTAAGCATACAATTAGCCTTTCCTCGATCAACATCACACCGCGGCGCCGAATCAGAAACGCATAAAAACAAATTATCGAGTCCCTTCGCTTTCCACTGCGCTCATTACACTTGGCTCTCATGAAAAAAATCCGGCAACTATTTTCCTCGCTCCTCTACTTACGTAAACCCGCTACTCTCACCTCTCTCCCAAATCCTCAGAATATTCTCGTATTAAAAGTATGTCTCGCGATTGTCTGGTTTCAGGTGTGGTTTCAAAACCGGCGCGCCAAGTGGCGGAAGAAGGAGCACACGAAGAAGGGCCCAGGCAGGCCGGCTCACAACGCCCATCCGCAGAGCTGCAGCGGCGAGCCGATTCCGCCCGAGGAGCTGCGCAGGAAAGAGCGCGAGAGGCGGCACAAGAAGCTGATGAAGGCGCTCGAGAGGCAGCAGAGAAAATTGGCGGCGAAGGTGAGAACGATCTAAATTAATCTCGCGGCGATCTTTCTCTCTCTCGCTCGCTCGCACTCTTCTCTTATGTTCTCGCTGCAGCACCGCGAGCAGAGAGAGAAATAAGAAGCCGGCTTGAAAGGGAAACGCTAAACAAAAGGAGAGTGGATGGGGTCGTGCTTTTTAGTTGTCTTTGGCTTTTTTTTATTTTTGTTGAAGGGGCAGTCGTTGATTATTTGAGATTCAGAATGCGGAGCGGTGGTCGGCTAATAAAAAACGGCCGCGAGAATTAGAGGCTAGACATGTTAATATACGTTGGATTTTTTCGAAAGTGAAATTAAAATATAGATAAATGGCGAATTCCTCGCCTTTTTGCCGCGCTCCTCTTTCTGTCTCGTTCTTTCTCTCGCTTTCTTCGCGCGAGAGCGGTGAAATTAATTCTTATGCGAGCCGGAAAGCTGATTAGATCATTTGCATACTATAATTATTTTTGATGAATAAACCGGAGTTATCTTCATTAATCTAGTATATTACTAGCCGACGCTCTGGCCGCTCTGGATGAAGTGGCTCTTAACTTGAAGGAGCCCCGCGCGCGCGTCCTTCTTTTTTTTCGCGCTGCCCGCCTCTCTAACTGGTTGATGTACTCGGAAATAAATTAAACTTAATTTGGAGCACGCATAATTTGTTATGGTAGTCACCTGTTCTTTTAAACTCAGATTTACTGCCGCGCGCGATCCTCTGTATCAGTGCATATAACAGAATAAGAATCTTTTTAAAATGTCTACACGTTGTAACATTTAATTTTCAAGTATATCTGAAAAGTCACTTGCTCATCATATTTTTAATAATTGTTTTTTCTATATTTTAACAAAAAATTATACTTATTTTGTTTTATAAATTATTAAACTTTTTAGTATAATAATTTAGTTGTCAGTAACAAGTTAAATGCAATAAATAGACAGAGAATGCAAAGTTACACTTTACCATCTAATACATACTTCTCATGTTAAAAATCCAAGTGTGTAAAAATTATTCACGTTAGTGTGAAGCTTACACTTAAATACATACTTGCAATTTTTACGCTATTGAAAGTGTGTTACATACTTGAATTTATATTGCGGAACTAACAAGTTACACATAGTATTTTTACACGTCTAGAAAGAGAAATAATGAAGGAAAATAATTAGTAATTAACAATTCATGGCAATAAATTTCAATTTAATTTTAACTCCTTATTTAGTATTTAATACACACTTTTCCTGCTCTTCTTGCTAAACAAACTCTTCTCATAATTTACTTTCCTTCAATTAAACGAGCACACTTGATTTTACGTTTTTCAAAGCTTTAACATCACTTCAGCCACTACCAAAACACTCTCAAATCGAAACCAAGAACCTTTCACATAAAATCGAATCTCCATTCTGTCATTCCAGGGCATCACGGTCGACCTATCTACGCTCCGCGCCGAGTGGGAGTCGCGCAGCGCCGCCGCCAGCGGCGGTGGCAACAACAACTCCCTCAACGGCAGCTTCCTGAACAACAACGACATCTCGGGCAACGATCCCAACGAGGAGATCGACGTGGTCGGCGGCCTGGACTCCTGCAGCGAGTCCGGCAGCGAGCGCGTCGACTCGGCAGCCGACGGCTCGATCGACGGCGAGTCCTACCCGCGCGTCCTCTCCTCCGACAACAGCAACCCGAGCGACCAGCAGCGCAACCAGCGAACGAACCCGGTGCTGCCCAACCACCACCAGATCACCGGCCACCAGCTCTCGAGCGCGACGAGCGTCCACCTGAACCACCAGCAGGGCATCCACCACTGGGGCCTGAGCCTGCTGGAACGAAGGAGGGAATTGGTCAGTTTGAGCAACAGACAGCAGCAGCAGGCGAGTGGTGACAACAATGGCCAGACGACCTCGTCGAGAGGACAGGACGAGGAGGTCCAGAGCAGCAGCATCGATCTGTCGGTGAAAGGCAGAGAGGAGAGGCGGCGGCTCAATCCGTTCTCTATAGACAGTCTGTTGGGCAACAACCGCTGCGGTACTCCGGCGATGCTGGTTGCCGAGCAGCATCACCATTCGCACCACGAGGCCAAGGACGCGATACCTTCGGCTATTGTGGCGGGCAGGGATTTCAAGTCGCCAGCTGCTTCGCCAGCCTCGTCGGCCAACTCGTTGCCCACCTCGCCGACGCTCACGTAGTCCTGGCTGAGGTGGTGGAGGGAGGCCTGATGAAGATGCTGAGAGAGTGGCCGGGAACGACGGAAGACTGATAGTATTTCGATTGTTTCGCGATTCGCGCGCTTTCCGTACGCAGTAAATTGGAGGCTGGACATTGTGCGTCTAAATCCTTTGGTTTAGTTTCGAGTGTGGATGAATGCTGAGCGCGAGTGATTAGTTTAATGTATTTAACAGAGGTTTATTTGACGAGTGTGCGTGCTGTGTTTGTTGGTTTGAAGGTGTTTGACGCAAACGTTAGGTGGCGCTGTGACAACTGCAATTGCTTCTTTTGGGGAGTTGATGCTGAGTAAATTTAGTAGTTTAATTTATTATGAACAGTTGCGGTATTCAATAGTTTGTGGCGTGTTGGCCTCAAACCAGCCCTTTCTAAAAGATTGGATCTTTATCAAACCTAAAATGAAAGAACATTGAGTTGTTACAGTCATCACTGATATATATTGTAAAAATTGAGTGGATGATCTCGACGACTACTGGAGAGAAAAATGTCAAATATATCACATCGCTTTACTGTGTACGGATTCGGCGAGCAGACCTTCGATAATAACGCGAGCTCGGAAAAAACGAGAGGTCCATCCTATTACGGCGCATATCGCTTCCAACATATCCGCAGTAAATTAGCTGATTCTCTAGGCTAAAACGAGTAAGAAAACAAACGAAAGAAACGAAGTGCCGTATCTACCTTTATCGGGGTTTGCTTTTTCTTCGTTCCTCGTAAGCTCTTTAATAATTATTGTGCAATAAACGTGTGTCGACGATACGGCCGATGGTGAGGACCGTTTTGAATAAGAAAATTTCATTGTATAAAACACTCCGTGAAGTAAAATAAAATGGTTCCTTCGGTAAAAAGTCGAAGCGGTAGCTGATTGTGTGTGAATTGAATTTTTGAGGGAGAAAATAGTTGTTTTCTCAAACCTAAGAAAAAAAAAGTTTAAAGCTGTAATTGTAACGAAAAGATTTATCATAAAGAAAAAAAAGCAGAGTATCGAAACGACAAAGTAGAGCGTCAAGTGTATTTATTGTAAATAGTCGAAAGCGTAATTTAATCGACGTGTAGTTTAACGGATACCCAGTGTTCGACGATTACATTTTGAAGCAATAGAACGAATATAAAAAAGATGATTAACGAAATACGAACGAAGGAGTCGATTCACTTTGTAAATACGAACCGGGAAAGGAAAAAAGTAAAATAATAAAACGAAACGATGCCATAGCCATAGCGATGAATTCATAAGAAAAAAAAAATTACAGTTGAATGTCTAACGAAACAAAAAAAGAAAAAAACACGAGTTTCTTCGAGTGTGACGATGAAGAAGCTGTTATAATCGAGTCCGATCGGCGGATTTCATAGTTGCCATAAAACTGAGATTCGAGACAGTACCTATCGTATATCCAATATAAATATATATTAATTTATTCTCAAAAGCAATTGTCTATTTATTTACTTCAAGTTTCCTTCCTGTATTATTTCTTTCCATTTCCTCGTCCAATAAAATCTGTATTGACAAAAAAAAATGACTAATTATTTGAAATAGAAAATTATTTTTTTCTACAAGTTTTTATTTATTTATTTATTATTTAAATCAAACTTAATTACCGATTATCAAACAAAAACAAAAAGTATCACAAATGAATATTTAGTACTCACGTACTATGAAAAATTCAAATCACATTTACAACAGCTGCTTTATTCTATCCATCATAAAAGCGTTTTACAGCCAAGCATGCTCGCTAATTGAATGCAAAAAAATCACAATGGCTCTCATTTCAATTTCAAACAAGCTAATAAAAGCTTCAGCGCTAAACTCTCGATCAATAAAAAAAAGCAAGCAATAAAGCCATAGTACCAATTACATAATTCATCTCAAACTCCTCTTCGCATGCCAGGCCTTTGATTTTCACCTTTTTCGTCGCCGATGCCTCGATCATAATTGAGCGGTAACGAATCGCCGAGACAGCTCGAGTTCCTTGACTCCTCGCCGATCATCGGCGCGCGCGCGCGAATATAACAAAAGGCCCATTGTGTGCGCTCGCTCTCCGTCGTATATACCTACACAAGGTAATTATTCAACGAGCGGCCGCTCGCTCGACGAGATCTCAATTATTGCCTGCTCGCCTCTCCAAGCTGAAAAGGGGGGGAAAGGGGTGACCAATCGCCGAATGTCATCATCGTAAGAGGATCTCGCGCGACGAGATTATTCATACGGGAAAAAGGAGGAATGCGCCTGCGAAATTTATCGGGGACATAATGGCATGCGTTTAAGCGGGGCTTTTATTGGCTCGGAGCCGCGCGGCGCGAGTTAATGAAAATTCAAATATCCGCGGATTGATGCGCTGCTCTGGTTTTAATTATTTTCCAGCGTGAGCAGCGCCTCGCGAAAAAATAGAGCGCGCGCGAGTATCGGCGGATGAAAATTAATGAGGGTGTATTAATTCGAGCGGGCTGAGCGGTTTTATTAAAACGCGCGCGCGGGATCTCCTCTTTGGGCGGCGATAAAAATGCTGCGGTCGCTAAAAATAACTTTTATTAAATTTGTTTATTGCCCGACAGAATTTAATTTTATTGCTTTCCCGTAATTTACAAATTATTAAATTATACACTCTTGATTATCTCGGGATGATATAGCGCAAAAGTATCTCCTTTTAATTAAACATCTAAATTAAAATTACGCAAGTCGAAAGCGAGCCTCGGAATTAAATTCCGAGACATATCTGCCATTCGGCATTTACAAGGTAACACGCCATTTTTCTAAAAAACACGAGACACCGTTAATCCCTCCTCTGATATTTCTATCTCTGCTACCACGCGTCCCTCTTTCCGCGTCAACTCGGCGTAATTCCACTTACTTAGCCTTCCCCGCTCTTGCCTCGTCTTCCTCACTCTCCTCTCATAATCTCGCTCGCTCGCCTCTTTTTCTCCTCTTTAACAACAACAAGCGTATTTATCGAGCAATAATTAATACTTAAGGCCCCCCCGTCCGATAATAAAACGAGACTGCAACCCGCGCGCGCACTTCGGGAATTTGATTTCCTCGCGCGCCTCACTTAATTAGGCCGCGTCGACAGGCGTAAAAAGGAGACGCGCTCGCACGAAGCTGCACATATACCTACACGCATCCACACACTCAGAACTTTATTATCGCGCGCTCGAATCGCGAAGATCCGCAGCGGATCGATCGACCAGCTCACCGTGGATATAATCCCGTAAATTCCGGAATTATTGATATCTTTCGACGGGCGGCCAGGTGGTCATATACTCACCTTTCGCCGGCCGGCAGCAGGTGACGGAAAAGCTCGGCGGAGAGGAGAGGGCCGTAAATCAAGGCCGGCTAACGTCCGGATAATGCGGAATAATGAGGCGATTCTCGCGAGCCGCTCGCTCGTTGTTTTGCTCGGCCGGGTTTTATGGTGTGCTCGTCGAGCGCGGGGGGAAGGTTTAAAAAAAACCGCGCGTAGTAATATAATGGTAAGTGAGCTTAAATGCGAGAGGATTGAGAGATCAGAGCGAGAGCTGGATGGTGGACGCGAGAGCTGCGCGGGGTAATTGATGGATCGTTTGGGAGGATCGTTCGTTTAAGTTCTCGTAAAAATTGCGGTTATTGTGACTTTAGTGTCGAATATTTTAATTAAGATGGAAGCTTCTACGAAATTAGTTTAGCGGGTTTGCTGGTCTTTTTTCGCGGGGGGAGCTCGTCTAAAGTCGAGATGGCTATCAATTTTGTTTTTTAAATAGAGGAGTAGCTAATTACGCGGCAGTTTCAAAAATTGATTAAATTGCTTTTAAATTAGACTCGCCCGGAGCCGCGGTGAAAACGTACTTTGCGAATCTACGATAAATCTCGTTCCGCTCCGGCGAGGGCAAAAATATTATTTCATTAAATTTTTCACACCTATACAGAACCATAAAGATCCAAGATCTTCAACCTCCGTATAGCTCTTGTACAAAGAAAAAAAATCCCCATCCTCCACGGCTTTTCAATCTCAGCTCGCATCCCTTCCAGCATCGGCGAAATCTATTATCGTAACATTACGCCTCCTCGAAACGCGTGCGGAGCCGGCCGCGATCCAGTAATAATTACCCTCTTCCGCCGATAAAAAACAGTACAAATAAAGATCCCTTATCTGCCTCTACCCAACAAAAATCGCCCCATAAAATCCCGCGTTCGCTCGGATCTACATCAACGCTCCGGCGTGCAAACGTATACATATACCGATCGACTTAGAGAGCCGATCTTAACCGGCAGACCGCATTATACAGCCTCACGAGGTCGCAGGTCGGCCGCTCGCATAAACCATTTAAGGGCCCGCGGTACACGTGTACGTACACGCGCACATGCAAGACTAGCCGGCTCTCGATCGGCCGATCGCATTATAATACCAAGCGTATATAGTTTCCCAGCTTCACTGGGCGTTTATCTGCAGAGTCCGATCGCTCCCACACGCGCGCGAGTGCATAGTTTTAGCTTACTACTATACACTCGGCTGTATATCGTCTTCGTTTTGCGCTCGGCGGTGAGCTCCACCCACACACGTCGCGTTAACCGCTAATGTACATTTCTTTTCTCGCTTTGGCTGGATGCTCGTTTTGGGCTCGCGCGCGATCGGCGAGGCTTATATTGTTATTATTATCTTTATCGGATGTATTCAATACGAGGTTCGCTCTCGCGCAGGGCCGCATATAAATCATGCGCGGAAGAAGGTCCTTATTAAAGAAGGCGCGAGCTCAGCTGCGGTCGTTTTGTCTTAGCGAGCGCGCGAGAAAGAGCGACGTTTAAAGGCTGATAAGGGGATGCAATTATCGCCGAGCCGAGCGGCAAACAGGAGAGGAGAGGAGAGAGAGTAGGCGAGGCCGGTTATTTCGCACGTCAGTCGCGGATGTATCAATAATTGCTAAAAAATTGCTGGACGAGAGGGAAAGGGCTAGAGGAGAGGCCGAAATTAATTGTTATTAATTGTAAGTGCTGGTTCGACGGTGGAGATTTTTTTCGGAGCTTTGACGGATATTTATTAATTGTTCTGGGTAATAGCGATGATGGGAGATTTTTTAGTTTGCATTGAACGTTTGACTGCTTGCGTGATGTGCACAGGGAGGAAATTCGTAATTTATGAAATCTTTTTCCCAGCTTTATTTGTTTTTTCCTGGGAGGAAATTCGTAATTTATGAAATCTTTTTCCCAGCTTTATTTGTTTTTTCCTGCGTGCTAATTACGTTTAATGATGACACGGATATCGAGGATTTTAAAAAGATTGTTATCGACAACGACACTTTCATTACGCTTAACTTTAATACTCTCGTATCTCTCAAGCCCGTTTTCTTAAATCAAAAATGATTAATGATGGTGCACTCCTTGATCCGCGGCGCGCTGACAATTAATGAGCCGGGACAGAGCAGAAGAAAAAAAAGGCGGCGCGGGCAGGCTTATAAATACACGCCGAGATTAACTTTAAGTGGGCCCGCGCTCGGGTATTATTAAAATAAATATTTTTTTAAAACGTCTTTATCGAGCAGCTTAATTCTCCGATCGCGGCCATTGTTCCAGGTACCCGGGCACCATAAATCATGCGCCCCGAAAATCAATCGTTGCCGCAAAATTGCATAAGCGCGCGCGCGTGCGCATAAAAAGGAAAGGTCGCCTCTCAAGCATAAATACACGAACGAGTCTCTCGGGTCTGACTCGATTATGTTAATGCTCGCGCATTCAGCGACAGCGAGTGGATTTCGGGCGTTGACGCTCGGTGAGAAAAGCTGGCCTGGGACGAGACGCTAAGAGCTTTCGAGACGCTAAGAAAGAGGACAGCTTGGGTTATTTGATTATTTCATTCGAGGGGATATTTCAACGCACTTACTCGACGGCTGGAGTTGGGAGTGCGAGGGATACGATAAAAAGTTGATTTGCTGTTTTCAATTTTCGAGATGAATTCTGGTTTTTTTGTCGATTTTTTTTTTAACAGTTTATCGATTTTACGGGCTCGAGTTTTGGGGATTTAATTTTTTTGCGGATGCTTGGAGTGACGTTTTGAGATTGGCGAGACGAAGAAATTGGAAACTTTCGGCGGTGTTGTTCTGCTGGGAATTGGTTGCTTTAAAGTATATGAAATCGTGCTGGGATATTACGTTTATATTAAACGAATGACGAAATTAATGTTTTCATGGCTGTCAGCATTTCATTACGAACGTTTGTAATGCAACTTAATTTCAAATTCCCGTTAATTATTAAAAAAAAATTGTTAACAAAAACCAAGCACTTTACAGTTTTTAATAAAACAATCAATTGTGCAATAACAATGCTAATTTTCCTTTTATCCCGAACACTCTTTCAAAACTAAAAAAACAATCACCTCCAGATAAGTCAACTCGGGCAATAACCGAATCAACAAAAACAAAACAAGTCCAGCTCGCGAACAAGACACTTGTGCAGTGCGTCAGTGCAAATATGTGACAGGCGGCCGTTATATCCCGCGCTGGAACCGACGAGCAGAAACGAGCGGAGCAGCTAAGAACGGCATTTTTCCAGGAAACGCCAGCCTCATTCACTCGTCGTCGTCTCTATACCCAAGACTTGATACACTCCATACATCTCCAGCATTTATGCACATACGTAATGGAAAGCGAGCGCACTGCGCGATATACTTTGTATATATAAGAATATGAAGCGCGCATTTTTATGGGCTCCTCGGATATTGAAAACTCTTCTCTCTCTCTTCCTCTCTCGATGTTCGCGAAGAGCAAGAAAGGGGGGAGCCCGAAGAGAGCGAAGATGGGAGATAAAAAAATTAATAGCCGCTTTTGGCTTTCGGCCCGCGCGCCGGCTCTTAACCGGCGGGAACAAATTTTATTACCGAATTTTATTCCGCTTATGCGCCAAGATCGCGCCGATAGAGAGAGCCAGAGCCTCGTCTACGCGGGGCAAAAAAGAAAAGATAGCACGCGCTCGCGGGGGCCAGCGGCCCGAATATTATGGTTGTCGGCGATTTATTGCGTCGCACGCCTGCGTGCATATACATTGTTGCCAAGCTTTGATAAGCTCTCCTTCTCTGCTCTCTTTCTCCTGTGCGCGTGTTTGCTTTATCTCCCTATATACTCCCCCTCTCTTCTTAACTCTCTTTTTTCGCTCTTTCCTTCTTTTACCAGAACGCGTTGTAATGTCGCTCTTAATTATATGCATATAATGCGTATATACCTGGAACGCTCGAGATTCCGCTTGTGGATTAAGCAGCGCGCGCGCATTGCGAAGGCTACGAAAGCTACGCCGAGGTATGAGCGAGCGCATAAAGATCGAATCGACGAGAGCGAGAGCCGTTGAGAAAGGAGAGCTCGGAGGGCAGGAAAAAATGGCCACTTAAAATTAATATGCGCTTTTTGTTCGACGTGAAATTTTGCGTGCAAAGCGAAATTTCGCGATTGAATGTTTATGGTTATGGGGCGCGAGATATTATTTATTGTTCGTAATGCCCGCCGCGCGAGAGGCGCTCGAGAGGCTCGATTCGCTCAGGGCTGATAAGAAAGTTGGCTGCTTTAAGCGCTGCAACTGAAATTCGATCTGGGAGGTATTGAGGAGAGGCCTCGCCTTTTCCGCAATTTAATGCCTGCTTTTTTAATTGTCTTTTCAAATTGAATCAGCAGTTTTATTCGACAAAGCCGATAATTTATTCACTGACTTTCGAAATCGAACGGCACTTGGAGCGCTCCACCTTATA
>JAPYZB010004906.1:0-13249 GCA_030522745.1 Eupelmus kiefferi | reverse complement strand
CCAGCAAAAAAATCACAACGCAGAAAAATCTAAAAATACCAATCACCTTCTCATTCCTTCTCAACCCCACCTTAGCCCTGTAGCATCATCCGCGACGCAGCAGCAGCAGCAGCCAGACAGCGGGAACAGCATGGCAGTCCTCTGGCCGGGCGAGAACTCGACGAGCAGCGCGACTCCTGCGGTGCCCGTCCTGATGAACCTGACGCAGATAGCGCCGATCTGCTACGAAGATGCCGTGACGGCCACCTCGGTCGAGAACCTGGTCGAGGATCCGGACTTCGATCAGATCCTCGTCCAAAAGATCGTCGCTATCGTCGTGCCGATTTTCTTCGGCATCATCGGCATCCTCGGCCTCGTCGGCAACTCGCTCGTCGTCATCGTCGTCGCCGCGAATCCAGGCATGCGCTCCACCACCAATATACTTATCATCAATCTTGCCGTGGCCGATCTGCTCTTCGTACTGTTCTGCATACCTTTCACGGCCACGGACTTTGTCCTTCCCTACTGGCCGTTCGGCAATATCTGGTGTAAGGTCGTCCAGTATCTTATTATCGTCACTGCTTGCGCCAGTGTCTACACGCTTGTGCTCATGAGCCTTGATAGGTGAGTAATTGTTGTGTTATATATGGTATATTAATAAGTTAAATAGGGTCTAAATGGTATTGCTCGTTCTTAATGAAATTTTGGCAATTAAGATCTACTTAAAGTTTAGTTAGGACCGAAAAGAATTTGTATTATTAGGTTTAATTAATTAAATTTCTACTCGATTGGGATGGATTCCAAAAGATCTATCGTAGTATGCTATAGGGTGATTAAGATTTTTTATTGAGCGTAGAATTTCATTGAACTAGAAATAAATATCTATCAATTAAGAGAAGCAGGTTTTCCAAAATACTATCATTGTGTTCAATCAATTTAACTAATGGTTCATTAAAAAAATGTTATTTTCGATATTGAATTCTCTTGAATTTTTATATTTCAAACTAATCTGAAAAAAGGATTTTTTTTTGATAAAAGCGAAAACTTTTTTGAAAATTTGCTTGCGGTGCTTTACTGCCAAAGCTTTTCAATGCATTTTGACCTACTTTTATACTCGAAGTAATTTCTGCTACTTTTTATCCTGAGCATTTATTAATGACTCAGGCAATAAAGAAACATTTTTTAAACGATTATACTATTTTAAATATGCTCAAGAAAGTTTATCAAAGGTAAACAATGTTTAAAAAAATCTATTGCTATTTTTTCTAGAAATTCTTTATGTTCTTTATGTACATTTTAACAAGCCACAAAAAGAAACGTTCGTTAACAACTTTGTTAAAGTTAGTTTAATGTTACTCGTGAAAGCACGTTCGAAGTATAATCTTTCGCTATAATGAGTACAAGTATGAAATTTTTAATATGTCAAAGTTAATAACAATTTGAAAATTTTTTTAAAGTCAAAACTGACTTGAAAAGCAAAAAGGAATTCTATAAGGCAATTTCATACTAGTAGAAGCTCTTTAGATGTAGATATTTCATATTAATATCTATATATGTCTGACACTATCTAAAATATGAATCATTCTCGGAGAATCAATTTCAATACAAGATTTCAATCCTATTAAAATCTGATTTAAATAAGCACAATTTATCTTTCTATCGTATTCGGCAACACCTTAGGCTAATGTACAGTCATCACGTGCGTAACTCAGAAATCTATCGCTCGCTCCCATCAGGATTGCAACATTCCTTTTTCCCTCTAGTGCAATAAAAACACGTTACAAGGAATCAGGCCTTTAACAAATGCAATCTAAGATTAAATTGCAGCTCCACCAGAATCCAATCCGGTCGTTTCTATAAAACTCGCGCGAGATTATAACCCCGGGGGGAGAGAAAAAAAACGATACTATATGGAATAAGGGGAGGAATGTGACGAAGGAGGAGAAGGAAAAGAAACGCGTCCACGTTGGGTCTACATAAACCATTAAACTACGTAGACTAAGGGGCTGAATAGAAGTCGACGACTCTCTTTCTCCTTCTCGGCCGCGCGCGCGGGGGTAAATTGTCAATTTCACGCGTAAGAGAAAATGCTTGTTTTCCTCCTACACTTCGCCGGGCGCCTTTCAATTTAAGGAACACTCAATGAGAAGAAGGAAGGAAATCCAATACGAGCCGAGCTGCAGTGACGGCGTGGCCATCAATGATGTTACTTAATCCCCCATTCTTCTCTGGCTCTCAGCACCGGAAGAATTGACCAGGCCGCGCGCGCCGTCGGTGATCGGCTTTTTCTTGCGCTCTCTTTCTCTCTCACACTCAACCTCTTCTACTCGTATTATTCTTCCTGCTCTTGTGTACGTGATAGCACGGGTGTGTGAGCTTTTTGTCGCCTAGGACCCTCCGATTGGCCATTATATTTCGGAGGAGGTCGATGAAAATGGGTGTTTTAGTGGTACATAGAAGGCCGTTTCGTCAAACACACAGTTGCTGTCTTGAGCCATAAAAACGCATCAATCACTCAATTGCGTTCTTAACTCGAGTCACTTGTGATAAAATCTTAATGAACTATTGTTCGCATTTCTATTCCATACTTTACTGGGACTTGGTGTGGATACGCAAGCAAAAATTGCATTTACGAAAAGGTGTTATTTTTATAAATTGTGTAAACCAAAACTGTTGTCATGGTTGTTATATTATATGTTTCGAAACAGTGGCCTCAATGGTAGATCAAATGCTTTGATAGAGAGATGAATGAATTGATAAAATTGTTCAGATTAAAATATTTTCTCGAATCAATGATATCGCTTTGCAGGGATCGATTGTTTAATAATATCATTTGATTGATTAGAATCCTGTAATTTATTCTGTACAGTGTTTATCCCAACAATTAATTAAAGTTAAAAAAACGCTATCACGAAAAATATGTAATACCAATATACACTGCCGACAGTACAAAATAACATACCAACCCTATAGCGGAACTCGAAAGTGCTAGAAAATACTAGTAGCTGCTAATAGCTGCTAATAACTGCAAATAACAACTTATTTCTGTCTAAATTTGGACACCAACAGCAGCTATTTGCAGGTTTTTGCAGGTATGAACAGCTATTGGCAAAAATTAAATTGACATACTTATATACAAAATTTTTATACAAGTTATAAAAAATTTAAATATCTACAGAAAACAGCTAGTAGCTGCTAATAGCTGTTTGTAACTACTAATAACTGCTGTTAACTGTTAATAGCTGCTGTTGGTGTCCAAATTTCTACAGTAATCAACACTTATTAGCACTTTCTATCAGTTGTTAGCAATTATTAGTTATGCTATTAATAACTATTAGCAGCTACTAGCATTTTCTAGCATTTTTTATTTTCGCTATGGAATAAATTATATTTCAAACAAGAACACATTATATCTGATTTTTTATGCTTCTTAATGTTTTTTTTATTTTTGTTCAATTGCATTTAAATTTGTTCAAGTAAATTAGAGCGCGTGTAAAGAAATGATACCTTTTATCAAAGTTTAGCGGAACTTTTAACTTACAGAAATTCAAATGTATTTTGGACTTTAACAAAAATTTGGCTTAAATTTAAATTTACTTCTATAGTTAAAAAATAATTTCTTTAATTTTTGATATTATTTTACATAAAATTAAAAAACGAAATTTGTGCACACGTGATTATATTAAAACTAAGAACAAACAAGTTATCATTGTTCGAGAGAATATTAAAACGATGAAAAGCGTCGAAATAATGTTTTCCTAATAGATGAAAAGCTGAGTTCCAATAATGCCTTGCTCACGTGCATATTCTTTATCTAATTTTCTTGTGTTTTCTTCACGATCCGACCAATATTCAGGTCATGTAACATTCAATGTTTGGTCTATACATCATGCAATATGTGGGTTATACATTGTCGAATATTTGAATGATATGCATATATCTTTAGGGATATTTTTGAAGTTATAATATTTGTGAGATCTCTTTTACCGTTAACCAACATATTAGTCATACAATCTATATCAAAGATATAACCAATTATGATCGTAATAAAAATTTGTCCTTAGATATATACAATCTTCGTAAGATTAATAATTTCGACATACGGATTTTTTATAATCAATGCTTAAAGTTTATTAAAAAAATTGATTAAAAAATGTATTTATTTATTTGTCGATTTGATAAGTATCTTACATTTTAACTAAGCTGTCATCGTAATTGTTATTTTAAAACAAACGGCAGATTCTTTGAACGGACACCTAAAATTTTGTAATATTGATTATAAAATCTTCTTACCTGACGTAAATAAAAGCGTTTAACCCGGTAATAGAGGAAAATGTATACTTGTGGTCTAAGTCACTGTACTAACATAGTGTCTATTGGGAAGGTATAAAAAAAATTTATATTTGTAATTCTAAGCAAAAATTAAGAACACGAGACAAATAATTGATTTTCTAAAATTTAGTTTATGTTAGTTATTATAAAAATTTTGAATGCATATATTTTAAAAATATATACAGAATCTAACTTCTAAAAAATAAAAATATTTATTAACTTAATGTAAATCTCTCTTGTTGTTATTGCTAAAACAATTTTGAACTGAAAGGAAATTTTAATAAGAAGTATGTAAATTATGCACTTTAAATTAATATTAATACTCCCTTTGAGAAATCCAACAATTTTAGTGATTCATTTTCATAAAGATTTACATACGCTTTTACAAAATATAATATCTTTGAGGACTAGACTAGACCGCGGTATATGTAATCTTCTGTACTAAGATTTACTGAACGAAAAATGAGAAAAATTTGCATATTTTATTATTCAAATCTACTCGTTTTTATTCGTAATTATGCTTTAGACTGAGCGAAAAATTGCGGATAAATCCGGTCTGATGTAGGTGGGCAGATACGCGGAACGACAATATGTATACTTTTTATTAGTTAAATCCAGTTTTTCAAATTGAAAAGTATAAATATTTAATTTATTTTATAGATGAAAAATATAATTAAAATAAAAATCTAAACTCTAAATAAATTTTAAATAATATTAAAGTTTGTAATTGAATGTAGATTTCCAAAAATTAATATTTAATTAAAAATTTCCTTTTATTATCATATACTTAACGCTTATTAAAAATATAACGCAAATAGTTTAAAAGGTTATTAAAAACTAATTAATATTTATTTAGTTTTAAAAGTTGCATACTTTGGATGAATTAATATGAGTTTAATATTTTAATTTCAAAAAGTTTAATTAGTTGGGTACACAGTTGGACTTTCCTCATTGAAATTAAGTATTCTAATAAAAGCATCCATCCATCACAAAGCGGTTTACACTTATTGCCTTAAATTTTTCCTAACGCGTTTCAAACGTGTATCATGAAAAAAAGCTTTAATACTTTAATTTCATACAATAAGAAAATGTCACCATTGATAAAGTCGATAAAAATAAAACATTTATTAAAGAAGCTTTTCCCTCTAGCAAGAAAAAATTCCACGCAACAATATAACAGCCAATTTCCCCGTGCCATAAAAGCCTCGCGTTTGGAAAGATAAATATACATCGACGGGAGAGCAGGCTTTTCGCCACAAACGAGGTGGATTTCGTAGCCTTATCCGCCAAACTGGGGATTTTCAAATTGTCCATCAGTCCCACGTGCGTTTCATCAATCTCTCGTTGCCGCGTGCTCGTGTTACATACACGTGGAAAAGACGATCGAATTTATATTCAATGGGAAATCATATAGAGTGCCGGGATTTTTGCCGGGCAGCAGATTCGATTCCGCTGCGATTTTCCATCCGAGTCCACTGTATGGACGAGTTTTTTATCACCTAGATTTGAGGTAATTTGAGTGAGAGCATTTCTGAAATTAGAGCGATTGCGATGCTCGTTTTTAAGCTTGTAAATTACGAATATTTGCTTTTACAGGTTATTCATTTCTTGTTTAATGATCAAATAACGTGCATATGGCAGAATGAGATAAAATCTGTAATTGAAACAATGAGAGATTTTTTAATTACTATTCATTGTCAGAAATTAAAAAAGAATAATGAGTTGATTATTTGATTAAATTCAGTAAAAAATATTAATACGTTTTAAAATCTTTTAATTAAGTTGGAATAAGAGATAAATTAGATTTTTCACTAGGAAATTAAAATTTTCGTTTAGTAGAGTAATTTATTCGGTAATAATAATTTATATAATATTAATGAGGTATCAAATTATAAAACACGTGCTTATATGAATAATGAAATTAACTTCCATTGAATATTCAATTTGAACTTTATGATTTGTTTTAATTACGTATAGTTTTGGCATAGTATCTTTTTTACTGCAACCTTATATTAAGCCATGAAAATTTAAATAAAACATAATTATTATATTTTAATGATTAAAATTGGAAGGAGTACGTCAATATATATAGCAACTCAAATTAATAGAACGCTGGATTGTGGTATCATTAAATTAGTAAAATTTGACGGAAAAAATTTATTGCTCGAAATGGATGCAAAGTTAAAATAATATTCACGTAAAATGTTTCAGAAATTACATCGAAATTTCAAGCAAAATATTTTTGCTTAAAAAAACGCCGCCCCCGCCTCTTTACTCATTATAAAATTCTCGACCGCCTACCCTTACAAACATGCCCAACGGGCACGCGTGCGCTTTTACCGTTGCTAATTTTTATTTTTCCAAAATAATGCTCGTATGTGCTTTTGCTAGTAAAAGACTTTGCTCCACTTTGAAAAGTAGCAGAAATTATGAGAAAAAAGCGCGTAAAAGCACGGCGCAATGCACTGGCCCTCATTACTATCTGCTCGGAAAATCAAAGACTCTTCTCTTCCTCCTCGCTCCCTTTTGCTCTCCCACGCGGGCCGGCGCACACGTATGCTGCTCCCAGACACACAAACAGCTCGCATTGTCACCGAGCATAATGGCCAAACTTCGCGGATTGGCACGGCAAATATACGGCTGCGATCGATCATTTTTCTTTCTTTCTCCCCGCCGTGCTCTCTCCTCTCTCTATTTTTCTTCTTCCTCTCGCGATTTGCGAGAAACAAAAAGCACACGTACGTAATGTTATGCGCCAATGGATTTCTCATTTCCGCGCGACTGCGCGCTCGAGAGCAGCAGCTCGACTTCCTCCCCCTCCTTTTCCATATGCTCCGAGAGCTTTCGGTGCTTCGATAACGTTGAGCACACATGATCTTACGGCTGTATAAATGTGGAGAAAGAAGTTTGGAGCAATGAGATTTTCTTCGCTGTTTGAGTTACGCAATATTTATTCAAGCGTTATGTCTTGATTAAAAAGAGGGTATTGCAGATGGGTATTAGATAGGAAGCTATAATTTTCAATGTCTACAGTTTCTTTTGATTGTTTAAAATTTTATGCATTAATTTTATCTAATTAATAAATTATCGTAAAA
This sequence comes from Eupelmus kiefferi, assembly GCA_030522745.1. Taxonomy (NCBI): domain Eukaryota; kingdom Metazoa; phylum Arthropoda; class Insecta; order Hymenoptera; family Eupelmidae; genus Eupelmus; species Eupelmus kiefferi. The sequence continues at coordinate 5,843 of JAPYZB010004906.1, read as the reverse complement.
TATAAAACGTAATAAAACAGTAAAGTATGAAACTATTTTGAATTATTCGAAATTGATTACGATTGATTTTGTACGACCTTTTTACTGTAAAATAGTACACTATTACAGGACAATATAGTTTTATAACTTTTCGTGTAAATTACTTTAGGTATATGAGCGCAGTAAATAGATAGTAAATTGAAATAAAAGCCTATAAAAAGTTTTATTTGAAAAGAATTCACCACCTCATACTTGTTTTCTATAAAATTAATACAGAACCCAATTTCTACGTGAATGCTCTTTTCTAAACTATTATGTCCTTAAAACAAGTATTAACGTCATTGCAAAGATTGAGTTTGAACATAATCATTGCAATAAATTCTACATTTTTCGATTTTACTTTTAAGAAAACTTTTTAAAAGATTGTAATCTTTTCTATTACAGAGAACATCTTATTCTTTCTTACTGTAACTTATTTCTTATAAATTTAATTGGAAATTACATGACCTAATTGGCAACAAAATCAATAAATGCCAATCAAGAAATCAATTAAGCCTGTCCAAATCCAAAGATACTTCTGTAATAAGCTTAAACTAACGCATATTACATTTTTTTGATTAATAAGTTTCAATTACTTTATTAATTAAAAGTAATAATAAATGTTAATGTAAATACGTAAACTTAACTAAAGCATATATTTTTTTTTTAAATTTGTCTTTATTATATCAAATACGCATTCGTAACAAAGAAGCCAATCTGACACTAATCGACATTTATAGAATACGTTTTTGAAACTGTTTACTCGAGTAAAAGTTCTGCATCTGAAAATTTTTCTGTTATTCTGTTATTACTATGTAAAAAATTCTTTTCTTTACTGTTTAAAGAAATAAAGAATTTAAACATTTTTTTAATTAGAATATTAATTTGTAATAAATATTAATCAGAAAGTAACGATTCTCCAGCTGAATGTAGGTGAAACCCATAGATACGTTATAAATTTTTCAAACAACAGTCAAACTTTTTACAATTCACATTTTTACACGTTCCCTGCCTGATCGTAGCTTCTCTTCATAAAATAAATTTCGAACCGTACATTACGTGACAAAAAGTTGCACCTTCATTATAATGCATACGCTGTGCAGGCACGTCGAGGGAATCATGTCACCCAACATATTATTAAAATATTTTACACAACCCACACACTGCATCCCTACGATCGAGTTTTCCAGGGCCTCCTGAAGCACGTACTTCGCGAAGGCGTTATAGTAGCACTCAGCATGTGAAAAGCGTAGACGAGTGTGTTCTTTATACTAGCTACACCTTAAATCAACTAGAGCTTGGATAACATATGCAACCCGAATATATACCGGTCTGTTTCCATTATTCCCTAGAAATTTGAAGGCACCACTTGCGCCACTATAAGGAGCCTTCTTTTTCAGAGCAGCATCCAAAAATGCAAAAAAAAATTATCGTATTTTTATGCCGGTAATTCAAAGGAGAACCTCCAAAATACTTGCCCTTATCGCGCACGCCTCATAAAAATCCTTTTTATTTAATCAGTATTATTATTGCCAGCAGTAACTACCCCAAGTACGTCTATCAAAGGATTAATAAACTTATTTATAGCGCGCGCTTTAACGATAACGCCTCGGCGGCTTTCCCTTCCACTCGACTCGCACGATAAAAAGCATTTTTTTCCCGGACAATAAAATGCCGCTAAACCAATCGTCCACGAAACCGATGCCTTAATTAAACATAGACATCACCACGAAGCTCCAGCCGCATTCACGCAGACGAGCAAACAGCAATCAATTAGTCCCGAAATACAGTTGGCCTTACGTCCATCGTTTCGCCCAGTCAGATGCTTCGGCTTAATAAAATTTCTATCCATCCTCTCGCGAGCTTCCAGTCGCCCTTTGCCAAATTTATCTTAACCCAAAGCCGGCGGGGATTCGAGCTGTCGGGAAAATCCCAGCTGCATGAATCACGGCGCTGTGGCAGCAGCAGCCGCGGCCTGTATATAAAAAGCTCGCAGCCATGCGAGCACGCGGAATTCCCGGAACTACAGCGTTTGTGTCCCTGAGCGATCGTCGTGTGGCGGGCGGCTTAATCCAATTGCGGCTGTGCGCTTGTTGTTTCAGGTACCTGGCGGTCGTGCACCCGATAGCTTCGATGTCGGTGCGGACCGAGAGCCACGCATTCATTGCCATCTGGATCGTTTGGATTGTGATACTGACCTCCTCGATACCCGTGCTCATCATTCATGGCGAGGTGAGTGCCAGTGGCATATGTGCCTGTGTGCCTGTGTAGTAGAGATTGACCAGAGAGCGAGACATGTTGGAGTTTGAGCTTTTAATATTACTGGTGATGTGTGGGAGTCTTTGTTTGGCTTTTGCTTCTTATCATTTGTAGCTTGTTCGTTGCGATGTGGGTGAGAAGCTTTTTATGTTGAGTTCGATAAGGTATGGGTAAGGGTGATTAAGAATGGTTAATGCTTGATAAGAAAAAGCAGAAAAAGTGATGATTAGTTAATATTGATAAATTGGCTTTTATACGTATTATATTAGGTGTTATTTTATTTACATTTTTATTGAATTCCATCGAAACAGTTTCAGTATTTCACTGAGCTATGAATTTGCAGTAACCTTGGTTTAAACTGTCCAGTGACTAAAGTACGTAGCACTAACTCGCTTCAAAATTACTACCCACGCGCAAGCAGTTACTAAATTGTAGTAATAGTTAAAGTAATTTCAGTTATGTTACTGGCTTTGATTGAAATACTGCCTGTAAATAAAATTATTTATCCCTCAAATCGTTAGAATCAATTAAGATTACATTAATTATGAAAATTTGATAAGCTTCTGTCTGACTAAATCGCTATTTCACTACTACTTAGTTCAGTTCAAATTTTACAAGACCCTATTGATGAAGATTTATTGAATTTGTAATTAAGGTTTTATAAATGAAAGTACACTTAGGATGTAATGACTAGTTTTTAAACATGCTCTTATATAAGAGCACTTAATTATAAGTAAATAATATATTCTTTGCTTATATTTTTACATTATTTAAAAATGTTCTTACATTATAATAATATTTTTTAGCAATCTTTTATTAAAATCTCGTTAAATTTATGCAGGATCAAATATATTTTCATTATTTTATATTGACAGGTATTGAAAGAGATTTTCATTATAAAGCTTTTCAAAGCATCATGAAAAAAGTATAAAAAAATTATTTTGTTAACATGATAACGGTTAAAAATTCTATTCAACTACAAAAATAAATTTTTCCTTTTTCCTTTATAAGAGTATAATAAAGTTTTGAGATAGTCTAAAATACATATACGACCCACAGATTGACAGGTTAGAGTTATTTGAGAAATTTTATGACAGTAATAAAAGCTTTGAAAAGCGTAAGCGCGTATATATTTTTTTCTGACGCGTACATGTCCAGCCAGCTCGTGATCCTACAAAAAATATTTTTTTGTTCTCCTTTCATCCTAAGAACATCAATCCCCTTTCGGATACAGAACGCAAAAATTGCCGTAAAAAATGGCTGTTAAATTTTACGCAGCAAACCAACATCGATCATAGGTATATATTTATCTTTATAAAAAAAATAACAGATCTTTTATTTTCGCAAAGCTTTGCCATCAAAACAATGACTTCCAATATATATTTATGAAATATCCAAAGTGCATTTCAACGTCGAAGGGACATGCATAAAGACAATGTTAAAATATCGCGGCGAATTGAGATTTTTTATGGATTTTGCAGATATGTAAAGTCATTTCAATGAACATTCGCAAAAATAAAAGCCGAATGCTTTTACTAAGGGCGAGAGGCGAGCTCGACTGCAGCAGTAAACGGGGTTATGCACGTTGTCAACGATAAGTACACAAACACGGGGGCTCACGGATTTTTTTTTTTTTTTGTTTCATATGACTGTGTTTTTGAAAACCTAGAACAAACAGAAAATTGAAAAATAGTTCCCATAACCGGACGAACTTTGCAAGGAAATCGTTTTAGCTTTTCAAACAAATGATTGTTTTTGCGTCCTGCAATATCCGTTTTTTCCAAACTTTAAACACGGCCAAGCATTATTTTGATTCTGCTTTTAGCTTTCAGTCATTATTACTTAATATCCCACGCAGTAGCTCAAAGCCGTGTCGCAAAATAAAACTGCCACAGTCTCACAAAGAGCTTCGCTAAACAGCAGGCGCATACGCATGAGAAAATCCCGGCGCAGTAAAAACAGAAATGAAATTAAAGTCAAGTTAACGCGAGCTTGAAAACACACGTGTGCTTTCAGTGGGCCGAAGACCCGCACTGCGCGCAGCAGCAGCTGAAGGAGCAGCTCGAGAGCAACGGCAGCGGCGGCGAGCTTGAAGAGCCCGGCGTCGCCTGTCGGATCCTGCCCGACGCCAACTGGCCGCTCTTCCAGATCTCCTTCTTCCTGGCGAGCTACGTAGTTCCTCTGACCCTCATTTGCGGCCTCTACGTCTGCATGCTGCTCAGGCTGTGGAAAGGCGCGAGGGTCAGCGCCGAGAGCCGACGAGGAAGGAAAAGGGTGACGCGCTTGGTCCTCGTTGTCGTTGGTGTTTTCGCCATATGTTGGTGTCCTATACAGGTATGCGTGATGAAACAATTGATTTTTTTTGTATTCTATTGTGTGCTTTTTTTTAATTGAGATTATGTAAATGTTTGAAATTCGCTTGTGGGTGGGAAGGCTAAAATTATGCTTTCATAAATATTGCTCTTAGAATTGTGTTAAAATATAACGGATGGTTTAGAGAGGATTTGGAGCATAAAAGAAATTTAGCGTAAGTGCACGAAAAAGATTTACCGTGCAGTTTAATTTTTTTCCTTGAAAGAAATACTGCTGCTAATTGCTTTAGCGGTCTCACGTGTTGAAAAAAAAACTTTAATGAGGATGTTGCGCTTGTTGGACGTTTCCCGCTTTCAGCGAGGCGTTTAAGCTATTTACCTACTCATTTAGACTGGATGAAATTTTTAATCTGAAATTAAACTGTTAGTCAGCCGAATGCGTGGAAAAATATACTAGTAAACTTGAGAGTAATAACAACATGTGTTCGGCTGACTGATTTCGGATTATACTACTTGATGTTCGAGTACATTTCATTTAAGTGTTTTTTTTTTCAAATACAGTGGCTTTTCTTTATTACAGTTAAGCAGTTCTATATCAATTAGAATCACTATTTGAATAAAATTTACAATCAGATATTTTTACAAGTTTACTTATTGTATAAAACTTGCACGTTGCTCCAAACAAATGGATCTTTCGTATGGAAGAAACTAGTTTTAAAAAACTTTTCAAAGCAAAAATTATGAAAATAAGAATATTCGTGAAAATATCTCATTAAGTATTTTTGAATTATATAAACATTAAATTTGCCTTGAAAAAAACTGTGTAGCAGGTACTAATTAAAATCCACGTCGTAGCTCTCATTCATATTATAGTCCATTTTCTACAATTTTTCTACTTGAGCTTGTTTACACTTTTATTCTCTAGTTGCGAGGTTGACCTTTGTTAGTTTCAGAAATGAAAAATAAATAAGGACATCATATTTATTAATACGTAAGGCTAGTGCACACATGTAAGCAAGTAAATAAACACGTTCAATAAAGAGCAAAATAAATACAGGGAAACATTTTCTTACTATACATGTGAATTTTAAAAAGTTCTTCCACAATGAACCTTTCAGCAACTTCTTATTCACTTCTTAAAATCAAAGATATAAAATCAGCACCAAATTCAGTTCTAAAACCCGCACTATCAAAAGTTTAACTGCAATTTCATGTAAATCTTAACCGCAAACCAGTGTAATAGCACAAGTACTA